>JACEEZ010013569.1:90000-115000 GCA_016584305.1 Chionoecetes opilio | reverse complement strand
TTATTCCTTCTTTTTAGGGTTTGCCATATATCATGGAGTTAGACCTTGATCGATCAAACTATTTTATCCCATTTCTCTATTCTCTCTCCAATATACAATGCCTTCCATCTGCCTGCCCTGTATAACTATCTGATCTTGTTTATTAGCTATCTGTCTTGTCCTTAAAACCCGTCTTTTCCCACCGGCCGGCATCCCGTACTTCCGCCTGTCTCTTTGTGCTACTTGGGGGACATGTCACACTTGACTGCGGCTGCAAACTGCGACCCAGGCCCATGATCTTATCAGACCTGGAAATCCTTCAGTCCCCAGCTGGCCCCTTGCCCAGTGATTTAGCGCACACACAAACTCATCAACACACACACCATCAACAATACACACACCACACACACATACACATACACATACACACACTGAACACACACATACATACATACTCCATAGTGTAGTGGTAGAGGGTACTCTGTAGTGTAGTGGTAGCACGCTCGGTTCACAGCCGAGAAGTCCCGGGTTCGATCCCCGGGCGGAGCGAAGACAGACGGGCGGTTTCCTTAAATCCCAAGCCCCTGTCCACCCAGCAGTGAATGGGTACCGGGGGTTTGTGACCCACCTCCCGGGGTGGTGGGTTCCCCCAACACTAACCACTAAGGAGGAATGATGAAATGAAGATATGGAGACGGGGCCACACCAGTGTAGCTCAGGCCCTGGAAAACACAACTAGGTGATTACATCAATCAAACTTTTTTCCTCACATATTAAATAGCCAAGAACATTTTCTATAGTATTGTAATTCCTCTATTTTTCTTTTAATTCCTGCAGATAGACATTGTTTAAGGGGAGAGTCCGCCGTGAAAATATGAAGAAAAAAAATGTAATATACGAATTTGAGTGATATGGTCTATGGCAACACCCTAGCCTTTGGCTTTCGAATGGTGGAATTTTTTTCAGCCGGACATAAATTTAAATGCCCATAGCGAGGGGCATTTAAACTTTCAAAATTTGCAAAAAGAAAAAAAAAAAAAAAAAAATTTGGATAATTTTCCCATATATCAAAACTAAGCCTTTAAATAAAAACAACCTCAGCAATCTTCAGGGTGAAGTTTGTTACCCGGGTAACAGTTCTGGAACACAATTTTGGATATGAAGAGTGCAACCTGTTCACAACATTTTAGGAACCAATGTCTACATCCCCAAAGGCCTAGAAAAGAGAGAACAGAGAAGAATGACACCCAAGAAGACAATAAACAAGAAGAGGAAGACAGACAAAGGAATTCCAACAGAAAGCTTTGCACCTGGTGAACCTTGCTGGAGCCTTGCAACAATGAGGGGCGTGGCCCCCCCTGACACCCTCGCCTTGGAGCCATTAATTAATACCTTTATAAGGGGGGACAAGGTGCAGATCCTTTTATGCATGCATTGATATGTGATTACTGATCCCATAAAATTCACATGCAAGTAGCATTGACAGTATAGAACCTTCACTGCAGCGCTGAAACTTTAGCAAAACTTCAAACGCGTTTTCTCAAAACTAGTATAAAATGAACATAAAATTCATCTCTGCTTTTATTTTTGGCACGATTTTCACGAAACTGTAAGACACAAAATCAAATATCGTAGAAAAATCTGTTCTGATTTTTTTTTTTTTTTTAAAGTCTTAGTTTTGATAAATGGGTATTTGATATCAATTTTTTTTTTTTTTACAATTTTTTTAAGTTTTTTCGAAAACAATTTTCAAAAAAACAACAGGACAAATTGTTAGAATAACAATGAATTATCAGATGCGCAAGTCACAAGGAAATCGGTCAAAAAAATGGCTGAGAAGAAGCCATTCAAAATTTCATCAAAAACCAAAAAAATTATTTTCCTTAAATTTTTCAAATTTTTCCTTTCATCTGATCAGCTTGAAATGTTCATGTGATAACAAGGCTACTAATATACACAGCATATAAATTATTCATGACTGTAGATGTAATTTAAAATTCACGGTGGACTCTCCCCTCAAGCCTTATTTTGCTATACAATTACCAACCTTATTCATTCATGCAGTTACTTCATGAGTGTAAGTAATTCTTAAGTGCATTTTCTTTACTGTTATTCCTCTATTTTTATTTTTAATTCTGAAACAAAACATGGATAACAAGCAAAAAAAGACGTTGTAATGTAGGGGACGCCGCGTGATACAAGAGAAGGTAGTGTAGCAGTCCCAAGGTTGGGGCCGCACACCTGCTAATTACCCCTAAAGTTAGGCCGCGCCATATGCTTAATTACCTTCAGGTCACGCCTTGCTAGAGGTGACCTGACTGCGGTCCCAAGGTTGGGGCCGCACACTGCTAATTACCCCTAAAGGTTAGGCCGCCCATATGCTTAATTACCCTTCAGGTCATGCCTTGCTAGGGGTGACCTGACTGCGGTCCCAAAGTGGAGCCGCACACCTGCTAATTACCCTAAAGGTCAGGCCACGCCATATGCTTAATTACCCATCAGGTCACGCCATGCTAGGGGTGACCTGACTGCGGTCCCAAGGTTGGGGCCGCACACCTGCTAATTACCCCTAATTGTGAGGCCGCGCCATATGCTTAATTACCCTTCAGGTCACGGCTTGCTAGGGGTGACCTCACTGGGGTAAACCAAAAACCCCCTTTGTCCAGCCCGGGAGTGTAGGGCGCGCATTTGAATGATAATTTTACTTACACCATTAAATGTGTAACATTGGATTTTCGATCTCGTATATTGAAAATAGACCCTAATTTACACATCTCGTATCATCGGTTTATCGTATACCGAATGCTCGTATAACGGGACCTCCCTGTATCTGATTTTTTAATGTTTACTTAAGCACCCCCTATTTCTTTCACTATAACCCGTTTTCCACCACGCCGGCAGCCCTGGTGAAGGCCTTCCGCCGGGCTGTGTCGCACCTGGTGGCGGAGGCGGCGGCGCGGCTGCAGAAGGGCTGCGACGCCGGCATGATCTTTGAACACGCCTGGAACTCTTGCTCCGTCCAGCTGGCCCGCTGTGCCCAGGTAAGGCAGCTGCACACACACACACACACACACACACACACACACACAACACACACACACAACACACACACACCACTGTGGGTACTCCGTGGTGTAGTGATTAGCACGCTCGGTTCACAACCAAGAAGTCCCGGGTTCGATCCCCGGGCGGAGCGGAAACAGATGGGTTGTTTCCTTAAAAAACCGAGCCCCTGTCCACCCAGCAGTGAATGGGTACCGGGTGTTAGCCGGGGTTTGTGACCTGTCTTCCGGGGTGGTGGCTTCCCCCAACACAGCACTAAGGATGAATGATGAAATGAAGATATGGAGACGGGGCCACACCAGTGTAGCTCAGGCCCTGGAAAATACAACTACATGAATACATCAATCAAACTTTTTTCCTCACATATTAAATAGCCAAGAGCATTTGCTATAGTATTGTAATTCCTCTATTTTTCTTATAATTCCTGCAGGTAGACATTGTTTAAGCCTTATTTTGCTATGCAATTACCAACCTTATTCATTCATGCAGTTACTTCATGTGTGTAAGTCATTCTTAAGTGCATTTTCTTTACTGTTATTCCTCTATTTTTTTATTTTCTACAGCTAGAGATATTATGTAACCTTATTTGACTATACGTTCAATCATCAACCTTGTTCATGCATGTACTTCCTAGACCTAAAGAGATGATTCTAACCAATTTTACTGCTACAGTAAACCCTCGATAAACCGAACCTCGTTAAACCGAACCTCGTTAAACTGAACGCCGTGTTGCCTTTGAACAAGCCTCTGATACACCGAACTGTAGTTTGGCCTGTGTGGCGATTGGTGAGCCAGCGAACATGTTGGCCGGCCCCTGGGTCTCAGTGTACACTCTGCCCTCATGTGTTGGACTACTCCCTCGTGTGCTGTCTTGTCCCACGTGTTACAGTGTACTTACCTGCCTGTGTACAGCACTACTACCCTCTACAGTACTGTACATACGGTTAACTTTGTTTTAAAACGTATAACCGAGGGACGCCCAACCGATCAACCGATCAACCGATCAACCGATTCCTATAAACCAAACTATCGGATATTGCAATCGACCCTTCCCCAAAATTGGTTCGGTTTATGGAGGGTTTACTGTGTACAATAATCAACTATTAACACACATTATTTTATACGATCCCCCCCTCTGTATTCCTGCTTCTTGGGATAGAATGTAAGCTTATTTCAGGAAGGAAGGAGATTCAATTCCTCTTCTCGTCACCCGTCACACCTGTCTCCCACCTATATACACCCGTCACACCTGTCTCCCGTAGGTACACACGCGTTACTTCACCTGTGAGAAGTTCCTGAGTGGCGTGGAGAGGGCGGAGGTTAGTGAGGCGACGAGAGGTGTGTTGACCCGGCTGTGTCGCCTCTACCTGGTGTTCCACATCACCAACAACCAGGGAGACTTTCTCAGGGTAAGTGTGTGGAGTCCCTGCACGTTACCAACACTACCTACATCCACCTTTCCTCCTCGTCCATTAATTTATCCAGCCTCCTTTTAAAGCTCCCTATTGACTCTGCACTAACTACCCCATGACTGAGTCCATTCCAATCATTCACCACCCTATTTGTGAACCAGTTTTTCCCTATTTCCTTTCTAAATCTACGCTTTTCCAGCTTGAATCCGTTACTTCTTGTTCTACCCTGGTTACTAGTCGTAAGAACTTTTCCTACCTAGCCTTTATTGTATCCCTTTATCCACTTAAAAACTTCTATCAGATCGCCCCTTACTCTGCATCTCTCGAGTGACTGTAACTTTAATAGCTTCAATCTCTTCTCATAACTAAAGTTACGCATCCCTTGTATCATTTTGGTCATCCTTCTCTGCACTGTTTCTAACAACACTATATCCATCCTGTAATATGGAGACCAAAACTGAACCACATAGTCTAGGTGAGGCCTGGCTAGAGCCAGATAAAGCTTTAGAATAACCTCAGCTCTTCTACTTTTAACACTCCTGGTAATGAATCCTAATACTCTATTAGCTCTATTTCTGGCCTCAATACATTGTTTCCGAGGTCGGAGGTCTGGGCTCACCCTCACTGCAAGACCTTTCTCACCTTCTGATCTTTTCAGCGATGCATTGCGTATTGTGTACCTCACCCTAACACCCTCCCTCCTGCCCTTCCCCTCCCACCTACAACACCCTTATACCCTTCCCCTCCCACCTACAACACCCTTATACCCTTCCCCTCCCACCTACAACACCCTTATACCCTTCCCCTCCCACCTACAACACCCTTATACCCTTCCCCTCCCACCTACAACAACCTTATACTCTTCTCCCTCCCACAAGAACCTACAACAACCTAGCTATCACTTCTTTTTTCCCCTCCTTTCCTCCTCCTTATACTATATACCTTCCCTTCTTCCCCTTCAGAGTGGCGCCCTCAGCCCCCAGGACATGAGTGCCTTGGAGGGGGAGCTCGCCGCCCTCCTGGCAGCACTCCGCCCCGACGCGGTGCCCCTGGTGGATGCGTTTGACATCCACGACCGCATCCTGGACTCCACCCTGGGCTGCTGGGACGGCAATGTCTATCACAGGTGGGGGAGGGGTGGCGGGGGTCTTGTGAATGTTGTGGTGGGGGTTTTGGAGGCAGTGTAGAATGAGGTGGTTGAGGTTGAGGTTGGGGGTCTAGAATGAGGGTTGAATTTGGGAATGAGGGTTATGGTGGGAGTTTTGTGGGAGTTTAGAATGAGTTGAGGTTGAGGTGGGGTGTTGGGGTGAGGTGGTAAGGGGTTGGTGAGGTGGTAAGGGTTGTGGTGAGATATGGGGTGGTGAGGTGATGAGGGTGGACTGGGGTTTAGGGCTGAAGTAGAGGTTCGGGCTGCTACAAGGAAGGTATTTATTCACCGTCATCCACATCAAGAGATCTTAATTTAACTTTATTATTTCCTTCCTTTCTAGTCTTTTCTTTTGAACAAATAAGACTTACCAATAAACCAGTTACTAGAGAATTAAACTTATAGTATAATGGGCAAATGGAATCACAGAAAGACCCAATTTGACCTCGTCTATTATATTTTATATGGTCAAAATGCACTAAGGAGGCCACCCCCCCGCCTCCCCCCATTTTCTACGGGGCAGCTGATTGGTGCACTCAATGTTCAACCTGTGTACAGATTAGTCTTATCATCCATCACTACCAAACACCCATCACCACTACATAACACACCATCACCACTTCACAACACACCACGTGACCACTACATAACACACCATCACCACTACACAAACCACTACATAACACACCATCACCACCAAATACCATAACCACTACATAACACACCATCACCACCAAACACCATCACCACTACATAACACACCATCACCACTTCACAACACACCATCACCACTACATAACAGCACGTGACCACTGGACATCCCGACCATATTTAATAAAATAGACTATAGCTTCCTCGACTTAAGCCCGGTTCCCACAAGTCCGCTTCTGTGGATTCCTTTGCCGTTCACCGCTTAACAATGACGTCACCATCATCACCGCTTGAGTGGCTGTAGTGGGAGCCGGGAACAGTTTGCACCTCCGCTCGAACGGACACCGCCGAGCGGCAGAGATGACTTGATTTTAACTTTGTGACGGCAAGCCAACTCAATCCGCTCGGTGCGGGTCGACTTTTTTGTGACGTCACTGTTGGGCGGCGAACGGCAACAGAATCCGTAGAAGCGGGCTAGTGGGAACCTGCCTTTACCATAGCTTTCTTGAGTCATAACTTGATCTACTCTCTCCAGGATGGTCGAGGAAGCAGAAAAAAGTCCCCTGAACCAGAAAGACGTGCCGGACGCTTACCACAAATACCTGCGACCCCTCATGAAGGCCAACCTCTAGGCTGCCGCGCCCTCACCAGGAGTAGCAAGTCCGGGCGGTGAGCTGAATGGATGACCAACGGCACAAATCCTGCATTTATCACTGTATGAATGCTGATTCTTCTCTCCTTGGCTGCCTTTCTCTCGTTATCTTCTATTATTAACGTTTTAGTTGTTCCTCCTAGTTTTTTTCCGGTTCCTATTCCCTTATTTTCCTTTCTTTTCTTCTTTCTAATTATCTATTTTTATTTTTCCTTTGTCTTTTTTTTTTTTTTTCTTCTGCTATTCACGTTTTGGTTCCTCTTCTTTTTTTCTTTTCCTCCTCCTCATTATTATCAACTTTTACTTACCTTTCTTCTTCCATCTTTTATTATTCTATTGTTGTGTTCAGGGTTTTGTGAGGGTAGGGAAACAGGTGCTACAGACAGTACGTTGCTAATGCATGCATAGAGGGAAGGTTATGTGTTGTAGTATATTATTGACACGCTCTCTCAGTATTGTAGGCACAGGTAGTCTTTCTAGTTCATCAAGTCACATTAGATGTGGCTGGCGGGATAGGCCACATCATTGCCGCTACTCTCTCTCTCAGTGTTAACTATTTACTACTTCTAAATGAGTTTTAAATACTTTGTATACATTTGATTATATGATAAGACCCTATAATTCTATGAACGATTAGTTTTGTGATGACAAAACAATGAGTGTGTACACATCCCTGTAAGTTGTGGCAGGGCTGCTTGTGCAACGTTGTCAAGTATATAGGGTGACCACAGGTCACCGCGCCAAGTCCTGACCTGTGGGCTGCGGTGATTCACTCATTCGAGGTCATCCATCATGGAAGCTTAATTCCCCGACAACTCCCTCACGTGTTCTCCACAGCCAAGCCAAGGAATTTATTTACAATGTAAATATATATTTCTTAGAAGTGAAGGCAAATAGAGGACCTTTAGGAGGGAGGAGAGAGGGAAGGAGGGAGGGGGAGCGTCAGATCGGGTGAGAGAGGAGCATTGTAGGTGGCGGGGGTGAAGGGGCAACACAGCTAGCGTTCATATGCCTCAGGCGGCCACATCTAAAGTGACTGATGAAATAGAAAGACTACAGCAGGGAGTGTGGAATGTCTTGTTCTGTTGTCTTTGTAAATCTGTTGGTTCTAGTTTTTTTTTCTCTTTATTATGATGGGTTTTTTTTAATTTATCCTAGCCTTTCTCCTACTCCAAAATCTAGTTGCCTCTCTCTCTTGAATACAGACACACTTTTTTTATAGCCTTGTTCTATGTCAAGAGTATAATACATCAATGCCATCATACAATAATACAACCATAATAACACAGGTCGTCATGTAGGAGGCCTACATGGCAACTTTTCTGATATCTCATTATTTGCAACCTGGCTTCACAACAATTCAGAATTACACAAAAAAATGGTCCAAATTTGTTTGAGCGAACATTTTGAAGTTACACAAAAAATAAAAAATAAACTTGGCTCAAAAAAGTTCAGAGGAGACACAGGATTGGTTTAATGCATTTCTTTCTTATAAATGTAGTAGAGTTACAGGGTGTTGTGGGATGTAGGGAAAATATTGATCTAGAGTCTCCTCACGTTAAGGTGGCAAAAATGGGGCTACTTCTCTCCCCCTTATGAACGCACGGGATGGGCTGAGGTGTTGGGTGAGAATGCCTTACTCAAAGTTCCGCCCTAAAGCCCCAACACCCAACACCTCAGCCAATCCCGTGCGTTCAGAAGGGGGGGTGAAGGGGCCACATTTTTGCCAACTTAACATGTGGCGAGTATAGTGTTGTAGACGGTAGTTTTACTGTAAGTTTGTATTCTTGTATATTTAGTGTATCAAATCTCTAGATAATGTACAATGGTGTAAGATGTATAGGTAATATAATAGTAAAAGTAAATTCTTTCGACTTTCTATTAGTATTTCTCATCTTTTTGGCATTTGAAGTAGATGTTTGGGGTTGAATGATGGTGGTGGTGGTGGTGGTAATAGTGATAATGCTGAAAATTTGACTTGACAATACTAAATACTATCCTATCAAATGGATTTTATGTACATTCTAGAAATCCACTCAAGTTTACTGAAATTTGTGATATTATAGATGTGGTGGTGCTCTCTAAGCAAAGGCCGGTTCCCACTAGTCCGCTTCTACGGCCGCCGTTGCCGTTCACGGCCCAACAATGACGTCACAAAAAAGTCGACCGCACCGCCGTACGGCTGCCGTACAGAGTTAAAATCAAGTCATCTCTCCCGCTCGAGCGGGAGTGCAAACTGTGCCCAGTTACCACTACAACCACTCAAGCGGTGATGATGGTGACGTCATTGTTGGGCGGTGTACGGCAACGGCGGCCGTACAAGCGGGCTAGTGGGAACCGGCCTGAACAATAATACGGTAAGGTTTGTATGGGGGACTGTAGGGTGTCTTAGTACAGTGAATTTTCCTATAAGGAAAGTATAATACTAGTGTACTGTACTTACATCCTCTCCCTCGTCAGTGTTGCTGGGGTGACAAAACAACAGCTTAGAAACATGATTTATCGCTCTACACTTACATCAAAACACATTACAACTGCAATAAATGGGGAAAAATGACATATATAAAATGTGAACCATGACCTGGTCAGTGTGTGCGGGATTGCATGTTATGGCAACGGGTATTGCACGCGTAGGCCACCCTCCTCTGTAGACCTTTGTTTTCCTCTTATAACTTCACTTAATGTAAACAAAACCTCGCCGTTACCATGGAAACGGCGACGCCAGCCTTTAGTTTTCTTTTTATAACTTCACTAAACTCACTAGACTGACATGTCCTTCTAACAAAAGTTCTCACTCCTTGCTATAAAAAAAAGTAATGTTTCCATCCAGGTATTTCCTATGTTCCATGCCTCGGTTCTGTAGCTATTGAGACACGAGAAGAAATGTTATGGATCTGCACAGCTTTGTTTGATAAGATAACAACCAATGGCACCTTGTTTTCCAGGAGTAGCTTGCACTGGCGGTAATAAATAATACATCGAGCAACGTTGCCGAGCCGATCCCTGGCGGTGGTTGTGATTGTGGTGTGAGTCGCATCACCGCCACACTCTTAAGTAATCCACCAGGGTCTGTTGTCAGCGCACTATTGGTCCACGGCTGTGTTGGTGTCCGGCGGTCTTCACTTCCACCCTCTTTCTTTCCTCTTTTCTACTTTCCTCATCCACCTTCTTTCACTTCCTGCCTTCCACTCTCTGAACTAACACTGTGACAACATAAGGCTGTGGCGTGCTGTGCTATGCTGTGCTAGGCTGTTTCTGTTTCGCCCGGTTTCTGAGCTGTTTTCGGCTGTCAGGAACATTTTTCTCACTTAGTGTTGTTGACAAAAGGTAGGTAGTAGTAGTAGTAAAACGTAGGTACTTGTCTGCTTCAGTAAAGTCACTACTGAGATGATCAATGTGAACATAGGAATCTGACAACATATAACTGTAAAAAACTTATGAATCCTTTGCTAGATAATACTACAGCTAACCTGCCAACAATTTTTTCTAACATAACATTCATCTTTTCTTGAGTAAAAAGCTTATGTATCTTGCCAACATTTTTTTCTAACATAACATCCATCTTTCCTTCAGTAAAAAGCTTATGTATCTTCTCCAAGTACCATTACAGCTAACTTGCCAATATTCTTCTCAACAAAACATGATCTTTTTTGGTCTGTACAGAGGACAAATTTGAAGGCTTCCTATAATTAAAAGACCTTAAGGCTAAACAAAACTCCCACAGTTGTGCTCTGCGGGAAGCTGACTTTGACATCATCACATCATCATCATCATCATGACATTTGTGCAAGACAGAACCAGGCAAGTCCAGCCGTCCACTCTGACCCTGCACTCACGGCCTTGACCTGACCCTCCCTGGCAGGTCAATGTTGGGACAGAGAACCAACCCTGCCTGGACACACACACACACACACGCACGCACACCTGGACTTGCCTGGTTCATTGCATTCTCCATCAACTTATCAATACAATAAAAATGTTAAAATAAAACTCAAAAATTTGTATAAAATCAATAACATGGCAGCAACAGACTCAACAATGTGTATGTAGGTGATGAAAAAAATTGTGTATCTTTTTTTGTTCCTGTGCTAATATACAGAGTATTATTACAGATATTTTAGTCTTCCAAAGGCCAATGCCCCGCTGTGTGGCTAAACTCTCTCTTGCATCCTGACCCTATGGCTGAGTGGCAGGCAGTCAACAGTTGTCTTTCCTTTACTAAGAGCAACACCTGCTACTCATCATCCATCCCTCCCTCACACCCTTCCTAACTGACGCCTCACCCCCACACCCTTCCTAACTGACACCTCACCCTCACACCCTTCCTAACTGACACCTCACCCCCACACCCTTCCTAACTGACGCCTCACCCCCACACCCTTCCTAACTGACGCCTCACCCTCACACCCTTCCTAACTGACACCTCACCCTCACACCCTTCCTAACTGACACCTCACCCCTACACCCTTCTTTAAGGCATGCCCAGACCAGCGGGCCTGATCGGCGGGCATGCCCATCATCGGGCACATTTGACGGGCAAACCATGGAAATGCCCAATCCCCCGTTCAGCGAAATCACTGTGCGGTGCCCGGTGGCTTGAGGAGCTACAAGTTAACATTGGGGATCCATAGAAGGCTTGCCTCCCACTTATCACTTCCTTGTAACACGGTTCACTTCAGGAACTTTATACACAGTAATAATGATGCTACACAATACTTTCTTGGCAGTAGTACCGGGCACCATGTTTATTGTACCGTACTCCACAACCTACTGGCATCGTGTGGCACGCCCGCCCATTCATCGACTCTGCCGTGTGGACAACATTCACGGGCATGCCACCCAGAATTTGTACGCCGACCGCACTGCCCGCTCGTCTGGACCTGCCTTGACAGACACCAACCCTCACCCCCACAAAGCTGTCTGCCAACCCTCCACACACCATGCATAAGTCACTCACAAACCTGTCCCCATCAAGCAGTGTTCTGTATCCCTTCCTTCCCTTCCCCCTCTCTCTCTCTATCCATGCAGCCAGCACACAACATCACATTAAGTCTGGTCGTCCCGCACACCACGGCTGTTAGCTATCGACGGCTACTTACAAAACGGTAGAAAATTATACAATGAAGTAAACACAACGCTCTGACCAAACTAAAACGACGGCATTTTTCTAAGTTTCGTTTTTTTCCGTGAGCTTGTCAAGAGAAGAAATCTGGGACTGAACTATTCACTGTGTACCTTTGTGAAGTCATGTCTATTTGTCACTTTAATGCCACTTTTACAGAGAAAGACATGAATCCACCCTAGCCTATAAACCTGCACTAAGCATCCTACACAAGGCAAAAAAGCTGCGACGCATTGACATGTAATAATTAATTCAGGGCGCTTTTTTTTTTAGCTTTGGACGGTAGAAATAATGGTAATAGGCACGGAGCAATGTTTTGTGTGTGACCTCAGGCGCCTGGGTGTTGAGGGGCGGAGGGAGGGAGGGAGTGGCGACCTTTGTGCTTCAAGGAGTGACGAGACAAGAAGAGACAAAGGGTTCAATTGCGTTATGAGTATGGGTGGTTATTATGCCTTCCTCCTCTTCCTCTTCCTTCATCCAGTTTCTTTCATCTCCATCACTCAATATTCTCTGTTTTTATGTCTACAATCCGACTTTGGTGTTTCTAGGAGTGACGAGACAAAGGTTTAAATGCTTTATGAGTACGGGCGGTTATTATGCCTTCCTCCTCTTCCTCTTCCTTCATCCAGTTGAGTTTCTTTCATCCCCATCACTCAATATTCACTCAGTTTTTATAAGTCTTCAATCCATACCTTTATATTTCTCAACTCTAGATTTATGCCATATGACCTCTGATGTCTGGCAAATTTCCCTTTTTTTGGCGTTAAATCAATCAATCACTCTAGATTTTTTAGTCTTCTTACAAGTGCGTGATTCTGTCCAACCATCACCTTTGTCTCGTCTGCCCGCCAGCACTCAAGCAATCCGTCAGCCTTCCCTTCCTCTCCCCTCCCTTCCCACACCCGCGCCGCAAGCAAGGTCATGTGGCCACTGCTTGGAGGTCACAGCAAGGCAAACAATTGAACAACAGCACAATAATCTGGGCCGGAAACTGTGTCTGTGTGTGTCGGGAAAGGAACCAATCAAATGTACGGAAGTTGACAGGCAAGCTTTTGAATGCTATATACAGTAAAACCTCTCATATTCGGACTAATTGGGCCAAGGAGTGGTCCGAGTAATGCAAGGATCCGAATAATGGGGGGATAAGTAAAAAAAAAAAAAAATAATAATAATAATAATAATTCGTGTATATATAGCTAGGAAATTTCGACCAGTAAAAAAAAAAAAAATAAAAAAAAAAAATCTACGTGTATATATAGCTAGGAAATTTCGACCTAAAAAAAAAAAAAAAAAAAATTTAGGTGTATATATATAGCTAGGAAATTTCGACCCCTAAAAAAATAAAAAAAAATAAAAAAAAAGAGGAGGTCCGAATAATGTCAACGTCCGAATAATGAGTGTCCGAATACGAGAGGCTTTACTGTACTATTAATCCAAGTTTGTTTTTTTGTAGTTTTTCTTTCTGTAACTAACCAATGTCGCATGCACACACACACACACACACACACACACACACACACACACACACACACACACACACACACACACACACACACACGCCTATGCTACCTACACTATGCCAAAGACGTACACTAACTCACTAACCTAGGCCAGTTCCAGTTGCAATGAGAGACAGGCTAGAAAAAAAACTGTATCGAATCACAACTTACACTAACAACACTTCAAGCACATCATTTTTTTTTAACATGTGTATACGTATATGCTAATCATTCCTTAGTCACTAACTTGTACATACCACTCAGTAGAAAAATTAAGCGGATGAAGAGTCGAAGAAAAATTAAGTGCGTTACGGAATACAGAATAGTTGTGTTTGTCTTTCGTCGTCCGGGAATCTTGACACACTCGACACTCGCAGGGAAGCCAGTGTTTACGCCAAGGACCGTAGCGTCACCGAGGCCGAAACGCTCTATAGACCGAGGCAAAGTTATGACAGATCAGCCTGGCCGTGACTCGGACCTTGCGGTGAGAGGCGGAAAGAACCGTTTTGATTTGTGTTTCCTTAAAGAGGCGTGAGCGAGTGGCTGAGGCCGGCGAGGGAACATGGCGTGCTTCCTTCAGCCCCTCGCGCCCAGACAACACCTCGCCTCACCACGTCACTCGCAGCCTGGACGTCATCAGTACAAAAGAAGTGATACTCAAAAATATCAAAACATGGCCTTGCTTCCGGGCTCACAAAACGGCAACTGGGAGTGACTTAACCTTGACAAATGAGATGCAGACACGGGAACAAACATGAGAGAGAGATAGAGAGATAGAGACGCAAGGGAGATAACGAACAGAGGAAGGGCAAGTAGTGTATATAGAGCAGCTAGGCCAGAGGGGTGATGGGAGGTTCCTTGGCCAGACTCACGACAGAGAGATGTAAATGACACGGGGAAACAGATGTGAGACTGATAGCGAGGGAGATAAGGAACAGAGAAGGTAGGTGTAGTATAGAGCAGCTAGGCCAGAGGGGTGATGGGAGGTTCCTTGGCCAGACTCACGACAGAGATGTAAATGACACGGGGAAACAGATGTGAGACAGATAGCGAGGGAGATAAGGAACAGAGAAGGAAGGTGTAGTACAGAGCAGCCAGGCCAGAGGGTGATGAGACGTCCCTGGGCCAGACTCACGACACAGAGGAGATGCGGTCTGTTGGCGCGCCCATCTGGGTGAGCACCTTGTCCAGCCACTGTAGGGGCCCGTGCAGGTGCAGCTCTATCCAGGAGGGTGTACTGGTGACGCCTGGGGTGGTATCGCGGCCCAACCCTTCAAAAGGACTCCTGATGGGTGATGACTCAGACAGATGAATGGACTGAGGAAACGGATGTACAAGAATAAGGGAAAATCGTTAACCAAAGTGGCCGTGTATTCATTCATCCGTGCCACAAGCTCTAACGGCAGTCCATTCCTTAAATCACAGTTAAATATCTACTCCATCAAAAATTAAATATGGAGAATTCTTTAAACCCAAAGGAATGGTTATCACATACACCAGCCCAAGTAACGTGAAAGGTAACATGGGGACATCGGCTGTGGCGCGGCTCGGTGGCCCTTCCCACGCAGCCCGGCATTGCCTTGATCCTGTGGGGTGAGGACCGTTCCCGGGCAAGGGTAGTTGGACACCCGGGTACCCTCACAAGGACTCCCCGAGTACCGCATTTATCAACCCTGAAAGGACCGAGCAAAGGCAAAGAATAGTTGAAGGTTGCGCTGACTTCCCTGTTCCTGGTGCCTTCACAGTTCGGTGTGGCACTGCATGCACACCGACCAAACACCTACAGACAGACAGACACTTAATTCATCTATCTATCTATCGACCTATCATCCATAACACCCCCTAAACAAACACACAGACGGACACACAAAAGACCCACCTTATAGGACACATCTTGGTGAGGTCAAACAACCCCTCCTAGCCAGACAGACACTTCATTCTTCTATCTATCTATCCATCCATTCACAACTCCCACAAAACAAACAGACAGACACTTAATTAATCAATCTATCTATCCATAACACCCCCAAAACAAACACTCACAAAAATAGACGCCCACCTTTTCACACATACACATTCACACAGTACACAGTTTAGTTAGGTCAAAGTCAGCCTCATTGCTAGATAGACACTTTAATCTATCTCTCTATCTATCTATTTATCTTTTTATCAATCTATTTATCTATCCATCCATTCACAACACCCACAAGCCAAACAAACACACACACACAGATAGACGCACCTGATAGTACACATCTTGGTGAGGTCAAACACGGCCTCATAGCCGTGGTTCACACTCTGGGACAACAGCTGCGCAAACTCCTGGTTGTTGAAGATCTTGAGCGAGCAGCTGGGTGGAATCTTGCACACGGTGGAGGGGTGGAAGCCGTGGTGGTGGTTGCAGTTCCTCGACTGCACGAAGATGGCGGAGTCGGAGAGGCACTCGGCGTACACCTCGCCCCCGACGTAGTATAAGTGAACCCCTGGCGATGAAAGATAAGATATTTAGTGCTTGTCAAGAGTGTGGGACGTGTTAAGAGGAGCGACTGGTTCATAAGGTCGAAAATCCAACCGTCTTTCCAAACAAGGGGTTCAAAATTAATTAGGTACAAAACCTAATTCTTGGCTCAAATTCAAGTACTAATTGACCCATTTTCAATTACAATCTTTCAAGTGATTATATTTTGTCCCCTATCGTGTGTTACATTTTTATTGAGATAGCACCATTAATAACAAAAATGTCATCTGAACCAGTCGGTCCCCTTAAAAGTTGTGGTAAATGTACCCTAACCTAAAGATACAAACTGGATGAATACAGGTAGGGAGACAAGGCCCTGTATGCTATAACAAGGTATATAAAGAAACCATTTACTACTACAATCTTCATTACTCACCCTTTCCAATGTGCCTCCTAGTGTTCTCAATGGTGGAATTACCCCCTTACACAAGCCTAAAGGAAAGCTAGATACATACAGATAGGGAGACATAACTGTATGTATATAATTAGGTATATAAACAAACCATTAACTCCTACACTCATTACTCACCTTCCCAATCTGCCTCAATGTGTCCTCAATGGTGGAATGAATACACGAAACAACTATACTATAACTACTACAACTATACTACACTACAACTACTATAACAAGGTACATAAACAAACCCATTACTCACCCTTGCCAATATGCCTCCTGGTGTTCTCAATGGTGGAGTTACGGTTGACGTTGGACAGCAGCCCGAGACAGAAGCGCTCGGAGTTGTTGCTGGGGTCTGTGAAGCCGTCCACGATCACCGAGTGCGTCTGGGCGTGGAACACTTCGCCCACCCGGTTGTTCAGCTCGTAGTAGGCTATGGTGGACCAGTGGCTCGGCTCCTGCGGCGGGAAAGTATTGCGGTAAAGGGAAAGTATTGCGAGAAAGTACAGTAAAGCCTCTCGTATTCGGACACTCATTATTCGGACTTTGACATTATTCGGACCTCCTTTTTTTTTTTTTTTTTTTAGGGGGCGAAATTTCCTAGCTAATAAAAAATTATATACACCTAGATTTTTTTTTTTTTTTTTTAGGGGGCGAAATTTCCTAGCTAATATAAAAATTATATACACCTAGATTTTTTTTTTTTTTTTTTAGGGGCGAAATTTCCTAGCTAATAAAAAATTATATACACCTAGATTTTTTTTTTTTTTTTTTAGGGGGCGAAATTTCCTAGCTAATAAAAAATTATATACACCTAGATTTTTTTTTTTTTTTTTTTAGGGGGCGAAATTTCCTAGCTAATAAAAAATTATATACACCTAGATTTTTTTTTTTTTTTTTTTTAGGGGGCGAAATTTCCTAGCTAAAAAATTATATACACCTAGATTTTTTTTTTTTTTTTTTTTTTTTTTTTTTTTTAGGGGGCGAAATTTCCTAGCCAATAAAAAATTATATACACCTAGATTTTTTTTTTTTTTTTTTTTTTTTTTTTTTTTACATATCCCATTATTCGGATCCTTGCATTACTCGGACCACTCCTTGCCCAATTAGTCCCAATATGAGAGGTTTTACTGTATAGCGAGAGGTATTAGGACGCAAGGCAATGGTGGGATGTAAAACTGAGGAGATAACAGTGGGGAAGGGTGTTAACTGTGTGAGACAAGAAGAAAAGCTTGGAGGTGGGAGTGTAACGAATGGAACGAATGGGATGGAAAGATGATACGACTAGAAATAAACAGGAAGAAATACGAGGGCTATCTATATAGGTGAGACAGGAGGCTTGGAGGGGGGCGTGTACTAAGGCAAGGGCAGGGTGAGTGAACAGATGAAAGCAAAAGTGTGTGATGAGAGATACAATGGAAAGAGTGTCAACTAAGCGTGATATAAATAGATACACTTAGTGGGAGTTAGTGGATAATAGTTAATAATGGGTAGTTAATAGATACACTTAGTGGGATTTAGTGGATAATAGTTAATAATGGGTAGTTAATAGATGCACTTACGAGGGAGTTAGTAGATAATAGTTAATAATGGGTAGTTAATAGATGCACTTACGAGGGAGTTAGTAGATAATAGTTAATAATGGGTAGTTAATAGATGCACTTACGTGGGAGTTAGTAGATAATAGTTAATAATGGGTAGTTAATAGATGCACTTACGAGGGAGTTAGTAGATAATAGTTAATAATGGGTAGTTAATAGATACACTTAGTGGGAGTTAGTAGATAATAGTTAATAATGGGTAGTTAATAGATACACTTAGTGGGAGTTAACAGATAAACATAGGGGGGCATCTGGTACACAAAAAGGACCATCGGTAACGCTACTTGCCAAAATATTGTACCGTCACCACCGCTACAAAATAAAAGAAACGCCGAGGTACCTGACTGTCGCCGATACAAACACACTCGCTATTTTTGTCACCAATTTAAGTTGTTTAGTGTTTTTGTCACCTTTTTCATATAATTTTGTGACGGCATGAGTCCTGGCACGACCCAGGCACTGTGGGTGGGGCAAAGGACAATGTCTTGATGAAAAGTTTGTATGTCAGTGGTTGGCAGTGGAGGTCAGCGCGGCGGTGAGGCAGGGCGTGAAGACACATGACTACAATGCACTACCGCTACCGACCACACACAGGACAGGCTACAATTATACCTTCACTAACACTTCCTGTACATGACAAACAAAGTCGTGTACTACTGCAATCGGTACTCAAATTGTAATTGGTACTGTAACTCTGTACTTTTGCTCCTCTGTACTGCCCGCCTATGCAGATAACAGTTAATAATGGGTAGTTAACAGACGGTGGGAGTGTACTATGGCATGGCAAGGGGTAGGCTGTGAGGTGTGGCGTGTGCTGACCTGGTAGGTGACGGGTGTGACGTTGGTGTTGAGTGTGGTGGTGGTGGTGGGCGCGGTGTCCATGGGGGCGTCCTGGCCCTGGCTCTGCTTGATGTCCTCCGCTGGGCTGTAGGCGGGGGGAGGCGTGTCTGGGGAATGTTTGTGGGATTGTTAGCAGGGCCGGATTTAGGAGTGGGCAAAGTGGGCAGCTGCCCAGGGGCCTCCACAATCAGGGGCCCTCCACAAAATGGGGGAAACTGCCCAACAGGGGCCTGGCCGGGGCCTCCACATATGTATTACAATTTTTGTTCTTATTTATTTATTTACTGGTATTATTTCTGGTATCATTCTAGTGTTTGCCCACACTCTCCCCTCTCCCCAAAAACAAGTTTGGGGACCTGGGGGAATGCGAGATATTTGGCTGGGGTACAAAATATGTGTCGCAACCACATAGTTTTTGAGTTAGGGGTGAAGTATAAATGGTCGAAATTCCCTAGATCTAGGGAAAATAGATTGCATTTCTTCTGTCCAGAGACGTGTGAACCTGACGATCCTCACTAACAAAATGATAACCGGTGTGTTGAGCCCCCTCCCCCCCCCCCCTCCCACTCAGGGCAAGGTAACATTTTGTTAGGTTACCGGGGAGTCTAGAGGGGCGGAGCCCCCCAGTTAGAAGGTTAGGTAAAATTAGGTTAAGTTAGATTATCGGGTGATTATTGCTAAGAGGCAGACATGGGCAGGATTATGATAATTAATAAAAAAAATCATAATCCAAGGCTGTGATTACATAATCATAATCAAATCATAACCTACAGTTAGGCAACAACTTTAATCATAATCAAATCATAATCATATTTTTCTTCATAATAATCAATGATTAAAATGTGATTATTGTGATTATTTCATTGTATTTTCCATGTAGCAATTCTATTTCTCATAAATAAATTAGGCAATTTCATATATATATATGTTCCAGGTCCAGGCATGTTTGCACAGCATGACTATAAAGGCCTTTTCTGCGGGGGAGCAAGAGAAATGTCGCTTGCAAGCAGTTACTTTTCTCTCGCTGTATCCCCGCAGAACACGTTCACCCGTGGCTTGCCCCGTGAGAGGGCGACGCGGCGGCTGAG
This sequence comes from Chionoecetes opilio, assembly GCA_016584305.1. Lineage (NCBI taxonomy): Eukaryota > Metazoa > Arthropoda > Malacostraca > Decapoda > Majidae > Chionoecetes > Chionoecetes opilio. Next base: position 95,031 of record JACEEZ010013569.1, on the reverse strand, counting down.
ATGCAAGCAAAACAAAGATCAAATTACTATTTATAAGCATAATATAAAGAAGCAAATGCACCCATTAGCTGTGGTGGCCTTTAAGCTAGTGGCAATTGCAATAAAAAACACTGTTCACTAATGTATAACTGAACAAAAAAATGCCCTTAATAATAATACATTACTGTGTACAAATAATCACAATAACATGTGATTATAATATTATCTAATCACAAACAAGCAATAATAGAACAAATCTAATCATAATCACAAATAAGTAAAGGCAAATAATTATAATCCAATCACAATCCTAAAAAGGACAAAACCACTAATCATAATCTAATCATAATCAAAAATTATTCTGGATGATAATCAAAATCAAATCATAATAATTTTTTATAATCCTGCCCATGTCTGCTAAGAGGTTAGGTTAAATTAACGGGGGTCGAGAGGGGCAGAGCCCCCCGCAAGGTTAGGTTAGGTTAGATTACTGGGAGGTCGAGGGGATCGGAGCGAGGCCACCGAGAGACAAGGCCTGGTGGATCGCCCGTGACGTCACACCATAAGGATGCCACCCGCTCCGCTCCCCGTACAAGTTTGCCTACCTAATATAATGTTTATCAGTATAAAAGATATACTGTTATCTTCGCAAATGTTTGTTCTATAATATTATCAAATAAAAAACTGTAAAACACATTAAAGAAATGCCATTATGAGACTTTCAAGAAATATGCATTAACTTAAACTTTTCGCCATTTAATATTTTGTGAAAAAAACTTTTTACATGGAGAATATCAATAGAAGCGGAATTTAATTAGCTTTCCATTGATACATTTCTTTTTCTGATAAATGAATTAGAACCATGCATAAATTAGCGTTAACTAAATAAATAACATCATGAAATCTGGGAAATTACCCGATTTCATGATGTTATTTATTTAGTTAACGCTAATTTATGCATAGTTCTAATTAATTTATCAGAAAAAGAAATATATCAATGGAAAGCTAATTAAACTCCGCTTCTATTGATATTTTCCATGTAAAATGTTTGCGAGCAAAATATTAAATGGCGAAGAGTTTAAGTTAATGCATATTTCTTGAAAGTCTCATAATGGCATTTTCTGTTTTTTTATTTGATAATATTATAGAACAAACATTTCCGAAGATAACAGTATATCTTTTATACTGATAAACATTATATTAGGTAGGTAAACTTGTACGGGGAGTGGAGCGGGTGGCATCCTTATGGTGTGACGTCACGGGCGATCCACCAGGCCTTGTCTCTCGGTGGCCACGAACGGAGGCCCCTCGCAAGATTAGGTTAGGTTACATTTTCCTAGAACTAGGAAAATGACTCTAGATCTAGGCTATTTTGGCTCTTTTACATGCTCAAAAAATATGTGTTTCCAACGCATTATTTGTTCCCTGACCCAAAAACCCTGCCTGCCCCCAGGCCCCCAAGCTTGTGTGGGTGACGGGGCAGAGAGTGGCCAAACACTAGACAGTGACCCCAGTACTTCTTTGTATATTTATATAATAAATTTCTTCAAATCAAGAGGCCTTAATTTTTAATCAAATTAATAATTTATCTTATATGCCACTGCCTAGATTGTGTTGCTGATTGCCTTGATGCTTTAATGGGAAGCCAACAGCCTGTTGTTAGGTAGGCCTGGCATGGACTGTGGCGAGGCTATAGCCAGTGGCCTGGTCAAAGTTTCATATAATTCATATAGACAAGAAAAACTCACTAAAAATAAATTAACCTTGGAAGTAACTCCCGTCAGTAAATTTCATATCAACCAAATTTCTAGGCAGTGAGCTCAAATTTCAGAAAATATGGGGCCTAGGCTACTCCTATACTTCATAATTTTAACAAGGGGTGACGCGATTCATAGTCTGGCAACATCAAGTGTTACTTCTCAATCTGAATACTTCATTGAGCTGTGTCCACTTAAAAAAAAAAAAATCTTTACCCAATTAGGTGATAGAGTACCCCAATTTTGTCACAACACACTATAGCTAATATACTGCCTCAACTTAGCTTTGCTTATTGCTTCAAAATGCTCCTAAAAAGGCTAAAAATTCCAAAAAAACCCGGAATCCCAGCTGCTCAGTCTTGCCTCGCTGGGCACCCATACTTTGTAACATTTTGTAATGAAGGGGCCCGGGCCTCCACACAGAGGCTGCCCAGGGGCCTCCACACACAGGCTGCCCAGGGGCCTCCACACAGAGGCTGCCCAGGGGCCTCCACACACAGGCTGCCCAGGGGCCTCCACAAGTCTAAATCCGGCCCTGATTGTTAGTATCTGATTGTGCCTTGTTTATCTGTTGGATTTATAGTTTTTATGGATATTTTGTTAACTTTCTATGGGATTTTTACCATTTGTTTCAAACCCCGGCACCCATTCTGGCACCCATTCTGGCACCCATTCTGGCACCCATTCTTCGCCCGGGGATCAAACCCGGGACTTCTCGGTTGTGAGCCGAGCGTGCTAACCCTTACACTATGGAGTTCCCGCTGTGTGTGTGTGTGTGTGTGTGTGTGTGTGTGTGTGTGTGTGTGTGTGTGTGTGTGTGTGTGTGTGTGTGTGTGTGTGTGTGTGCGCGCGGTGCGTGTGCCCTCACCTGGAATGCTGCCGTAGGGGCTGTGGGGGCTGTGCATGGAGGGGCTCACCACAGGGGAGGGGGGCTGCGTCAGGCCACTCAGACTGCTGCCGCCTGAAACAGTACACACTCACACCGTCACAGAACACACACACACACATATACACACCATCACAATCACACATAGAACACACACACATACACACACACACACACACACACACACACACACACACACTTACCCGGCAGGCTCCCATAAGGGCTGTGGGGGCTGTGTGCTATAGGGCTGACCACACTACCAACAGGGGAGGGGGGCTGATTGATGCCGCCTAAGCCCCCCCCGCCGCCCCCCGCCATCTGCCCGTGCGGGGGGGCGCTGAGCGAGGAGTGCACGAAGCCGTCCTGTGAGAAGGACACGTTGCCGGGCATGGGTTCCTGCAGCTGCTGGGGGTGGAAGGTGAGGAGGGAGTGGCCCGGGGCAAACTCCGAGTGTCGCGGGACCAGCACGGGAGGCAGCACTGTGGGGGGGGGGAGAGGTGGGTTAATAAGTGTGTGGGGGAGGGGAGAGGGGTGTTAGTGTGGGGGAGGGGGGAGGGAGGGTGTGTGTGTGGGGGGGAGAGGGGCGTGAGTGTGGGGGTGGGGAGGGAGAGGTGTGTAGTTTGTGTGGGGGGAGTGGGGAGTAAGGGAGGGCGTTAGTGTGGGGGAGGGGGAGTGTGAGGTGTGTGTGGGAAGGAAGGAGGGGAATCGTGGGAGTGTGAGGGTGTGTGTGAGGGGGAGTGTGTTAGTTTGTGTGAAGGGGAGTGGTGTGGTTGGTGAAGGGGAATGGTGTTAGTAGTGTGAGGGGGAGGTAGTGGGGGATGGGGGAGAGTGTGAGTGTGTGTGTGTGTGGTGAAGGAGGAAGGGAATTGGGGGGAGGGAGTGGGTGGTGTGTGAGGGAGGAGTGTGTGTTAGTTAAGTGTGAGGGGAAAGGAGTTGGGTAGTGATGGTGAGGGAGTGGTGATGTGAGAAGGTGTGAGTGGTGAGGAGAGAAAGAGTGATGTAGTGGTGGATGTGAAGTGGAAAGGAAGGGGAATGTGGGTGATGTGAGGGAGTGAGGAGTGAGGGAGTGAGTGAGTAGGAGTGAGTGAGTGAGTGAGTGAGTGAGGAGTGAGTGAGTGAGTGAGGGAGTGAGGAGTGAGGGAGTGAGTGATGTGGAGGGAGAGGTGATGTGAGGTGAGTGAGTGAGTAGAGGATGTGAGTGAGGTGAGTGAGTAGTGGAGTGAGTATGAGTGAGTGAAGATGAGTTGTGGCGAGTGAGTGTGAGTGAGGGATGACAGAGTGAGAGTGAGTGATGAGTGAGTGAGTGAGTGGAGTGAGTGAGTGAGTGAGGAGAGAGAGAGAGAGAGAGAGAGAGAGAGAGAGAGAGAGAGAGAGAGAGAGAGAGAGAGAGAGAGGAGAGAGAGAGAGAGAAGAGAGAGAGAGAGAAGAGAGAGAGGAATGAGTGAATTTGTAAATGACATGCGTGAGAAAAGATGAGAAAACCAACACTTAAGATATATTAATAATAACACTCAACACTAACAGCAAGGTCGGGGCGCACGGGGGGCAATAACAGCACGGGGGAGGCGGTGGCAGAGTGGTTGGCGCCTCGACTGGCGTTCTCAGTGACCCGAGTTCGATCCATTAAAAAAAATTGTTGAATATTCATTGGACCTCTGACTCAGTGGTGGCCAACGAGTTCCCCCCCTAGACCCCACTGCCCACTCCCCCTCACCCCCCCCCCCCCTAGACCCACCACTGCCCACTCATCCCTCTCACCCCCCCCCCCTAGACCACCACTGCCCACTCATCTCTCTCACTCTCTCCCACGCCCTCCCTCTCTCTTTACTTAACTAAAGCTGCAGAAATATGAAGAAAAGCAACAAAATAAAGCGATGTTTGGCCAATAATCACCCCTTCCTCCTCCCAGCTGCCTGCACACACGTCCTGCCCCCTCGCCGGCTCCCCCTCGACTGTCGCTCGTACCGGATTACTCAAGGAACTCAACACTGCTTCGAAACACTAAACCTTTCCCTTATTTCCTTCCCATGCCCTGACCTGTTGACCTTTGACCAATACTTCTTGACCTGTAACGTTATCTAAGTCTTAAATGTTAGTAAATGTGAGTTAGTAATAGTGTTAGTATAGTTTTGTAATTTTTTTTTTTAAGTTTATATTGATAGGGTTCGTTAGTGCTTCGAACTCGTTAACACGGCCGCAGAGGATTGTGGGTAGGATATAATTGTTTTTTTCTTTGAATACGTAGTTTGTGGGTTGTTAAAGGACTGGATTGCTTTGTTAGCAGTGGCGTGGCTAGCTAGGTACCTATCCATGGGGGGCACCTGGGGGGGCACTAGGCAGGCGGGGCCACTCTGATGCCCACATAGAAGGGTATATTCCAAGATCAGATCAGTGGTGGGTATTAGACCA
>JACEEZ010013569.1:25000-80000 GCA_016584305.1 Chionoecetes opilio | reverse complement strand
TTCCTCATTCTCCCTCCCTCTCTTTTCCCCTTCTCCCTTCTCTCTCTTCTTCTTCAACATTCTCCTCCTCCTCTTCTTCCCCATTCTCCTCCTCCTCATTCCCCATTCTCCTCCTCCTCATTATATTACTCCTCTTCCTCCTTCTCCTCCTCCCCTTCCTCCTCCTCCTCCCCATCCTCCTCCTCCTCCTCTGTGTACCCTGCCAGGTGTGTCTGCCTTGTGTGGGCTAATTAGTGGGCACAGGTAGGCAGGTGGCCCGCAAACTTACCTCGTCATCTTCTCTCCTCTCCTCTCTCTCTCTCTCTCTCTCTCTCTCTCTCTCTCTTCTCTCTCTCTCTCTTCTCTCTCTTTTCCTCATATTCCTTCCTTTCTTTCTCCTCTTTCTTTCTCTCTTTCTTTCTTTTACTTTCTTCTCCTTTCTTTCTTTCTTCTTCCTATTCTCTCTTTTCTCTCTCCTTCTGTCTCCTTTTACTCTCTCTCTCTTTCCTTTCCTCTCCTTCTCCTCCTCTTCCTCCATCTTGCTGTTTGTGTTTCCTTTGTATTCCTTTGTATCTCTTGGTTTGAAGTCGACCAACTATTATAGCAATGGTGTGTTGTGATATGTATGAGAGAGAGAGAGAGAGAGGAGAGAGAGAGAGAGAGAGAGAGAGAGAGAGAGAGAGAGAGATTGAATGAAACAGCTACACACACACACATCTTTCCCCTCCTCCCTTCCCCCCCCACACACACAAACATACCCCCCCTCACACACACACCCCCTTCCACACACACACACACAACCCTCACACAAAACACCCTCCACCACAACCCCCCTCCACCACACACACACACACACACACACACACACATAAACACACACGATAATAATGAGCTCCAAGGTCGCACTGGGAGGGTGAAACTGGTGATCGCGAGTTCCGTTTCGCGTGGACAAACCATGGGTGAATGAATGACACACACACACACACACACATCCTTTCCCTCCCCACAAACACACACACACTTCTTCACTAATCACCAAAAATGACCTCCCTCCCTTTCGACTAAGCAAACACCCTCACCTCTAGTCCCTTCACCCCAGCCTACCCACACACACACACACACACATCCTTCCTACACACAAACTCCCCTCCTTCCAGTTTCCACACACACACTCCCCTCCTTCCAGTTTCCACACACACACACACATCCTTCCTACACACACACACTCCCCTCCTCACAGTTTACACACACACACACACACAATTTATTTTCTTTCTTTCAATCTTCTCTCTTACTTCCTTCCTTCCCTCTTTCTTTTCATAATTAACGTTACACACCTTAACTGGGGGGGGGGGGGGCACTCAGTAGACGCATACCTCCGCCCGAATATTTCATTCACCATGTTCAAGGATAGGTAAAATCGGATTTTCAATGGGCTGCCATGGCAACAGTTGTGATTCGATTTCATCCAAAATTAAATCAGTTCTTCCTTACACCAAATAGACTTGGTATACCGAGTTTGGTCCAAATCTATTCGTAACTTTTCGAGAAATCCTGTACACTAACAAACAAACAAACAGATCGGGGTGAAAACATAATCTCCCTCAAACTTCGTCGGCGGAGGTAATTACCCAACCACTCACAAACAAACACATACACACATCCTATACATAACACACCAGAAACTACACACACACACACACACACACATGCATTTACAGACACATAGTTCACGCACTCACTCACCTGTACACACACTCCTTCACCCTGCCACACACACCACTCTGACCTCTTCCCTCCCCAAGACACACCCTATTCCCTCCCCTCCCTCACAAACACAGACCCTCCTTCCCTCCTTCCCACACAAACACCACTTCCCCCTCCCACACAAACACACCCTTTTCCCTCCCCCCTCCCACACAAACACCACTTTCCCCCCTCCCCCCCTAAACACCCCCTTTCCTCCCCTCCCCAATCGCATCCCTGTCCACAAACACATCCTATTCTATCCCCTTCCCTCACAAACACCCCCACATCGAATCCCTTCCTTCCACACGGACGCACCTGTACACACTCTCTCCTCTCTCTCTCTCTCTCTCTCTCTCTCTCTCTCTCTCTCTCTCTCTCCTTCTCTCTCTCTCTTTTTACCATTTACTTGCTCACATTCTGTCTGTCTCTGTTTTACCATTTACTTGCTCTCTCTCTCTCTCTCTCTCTCTCTCTCTCTTACACACACACACACGCACCTGCAGCCTGCCATCGAGGCTCCTAGGGATGGTGACACACTTGGACTGCTGGCCGGGGCACTTCAAGGCTCGCTCCAGCTCCTCGATGGCTCCCTTCTTCTTCTTCAGCTTCTTCACCAGGGAGTCCACGGCCTTCTCCGCCCACTTCTCCTCCTCGTCGCCCTGCTTCCAGCCCAGCAGCTTCTTCACCGCCGGGGACGTGAAGGAGAACAAAGAGTTGAGGGTGGTCATGGTGAGACGTGTTGGGGCGTGTTGGAGGGAAGGCTGCACGGCTAGCTCTGTTTGGAGGGAGAGAGGGGGAGTGTGAGTTAACTGTGAGTGAGTGAGTGAGTGAGTGAGTGAATGAGTGTGATTTGAGTGAGTGAGTGAGTGAGTGAGTGAGTGAGTGAGTGAGTGAGTGAGTGAAAAGAGAGAGAGAGAGAGAGAGAGAGAGAGAGAGAGAGAGAGAGAGAGAGAGAGAGAGAGAGAGAGAGAGAGAGAGAGAGAGAGAGAGAGAGAAGTACAGATGAGTGAGTGATTGAGTGAACTGTCTTGGAATGTGTGTGTGTGTGTGTGTGTGTGTGTGTGTGTGTGTGTGTGTGTGTGTGTGTGTGTGTGTGTGTGTGTGTGTGTGTGTGTGTGTGTGTGTGTGGTGTGTGTGTGGGGGTGTGTGTGTGTGGTGAGTACTGGTGAGTGAGTGAGTGAGTGACAGAACTGGTGGTGCTGCTATAGCGTGCGGTCTACATCGGGGTCTGCAGTCTACGGCACCCTAATGTGCGGTCTACCAAGATCCCACCTGATCTGACCTGACCACTGAAAAGCTGTAATGTGCAGCCTGACAAGACCACACCTGACCTGACCTGAGTACCGGGACCCTACTCAACTCTGTACAATGTGGATCAACGAAGCAATGTCTCAGTATCCTCCTAAAATTCAAGCCGAGACCATCAGTCTGACACACGTAACTCTCTACAATGCTGTTGAAAGAATTCTACACACGTGTCATCTTAACAGAAGATACAGCGGTTACATAAATTATCTTCAAATGGATATAAGTGCAGGGGCGCACCCAGGGGGGGGGGGGGGGCAAGGGGATCCTGCCCCCCTCGAAATGTAATTCCTTATAAGAAATCAGAATACACTAAGTCAGTTAAAAAAATCAATGACATGATAACGCTGTGGCCGCGTCACCTGGCCGTGCACGTCTGTACCTTGATTTGGTGGCGCGTATGCTTCACGTACAGAGCGGGAGCCCAGGGCATTTATTCATGTGAACCACGGCAAAACGTTTGACATCATGAATATCAAGATCGACCTTCAGACATTAAACATCAACATTGCTGCCGCAGCGCTGCCGGGGCTTTAACCCTTAAAGACCCAAAATATGTAGAAGGGTTACAAATGACATTTATTCATGCGAAAGCGGCAAGGCTGGAAATGGTCTCAAACTGTTCCCAAGAGTCCCTGCACACAGGTTATTCCCCTGTATAAGGAAGCTACAAGAGGCCGTGAGACCTACACGTGGTAGTTCGTTACTTAACACTACCTACATCCACCTTCCATCCCCATCCATGAAATTGTCTAGCCTCCCTTTAAAGCTCCCTAGTATTGAGTCTGCACTAACTAGCATTTTAACATTGCCAAAACTATTGTTGCAGCACCACAAATAAGATATAAGATCTGAAAAGGGAAGCAGCGGCTGGCGGGAAATGTGTGCCATCCAGCGGCTGGCGGGAAATCTGGCGGCTTGACTAGACTGACGGGCCAAAAAAATCCTGGGTGCGCCCGTGTGTGTGTGTGTGTGTGTGTGGTGTGTGTGTGTGTGTGTGCAGGTGTGTGTGTGTGTGTGTGTGTGTGTGGAGAGAGCAGATGGGCGTGTAACAGGAAGTGTCCAAGTTTGTCTATACGCGGCATATATGGTGACAAGTAAAAAAATAAACTTATATATATCGAATGAATGAATAAAAAGATTCGCATCGCTATATAAACATGGAAATAAAAAGATTATATTATACAAGACATACAGACAGACAGACACACATGTATTATTGTAGTAGTAGTAGTAGTAGTAGTAGTAGTAGTAGTAGTAGTAGTAGTAGTAGTAGTAGTAGTAGTAGTAGTAGTAGTGTAGTAGTAGTAGTAGTAGTAGTAGTAGTAGTAGTAGTGTAGTAGTAGTAGTAGTAGTAGTAGTAGTAGTAGTAGTAGTAGTAGTAGTAGTAGTAGTAGTGTAGAGTAGTAGAAGTAGTAGTAGTAGTAGTGTAGAAGTAGTAGTAGAAGTAGTAGTAGTAGTAGTAGTAGTGTAAAGTAGTAGTAGTAGTAGTAGTACATTACTATAAGTATTCAAACACGAGAGAGAGAGAGAGAGAGAGAGAGAGAGAGAGAGAGAGAGAGAGAGAGAGAGAGAGAGAGAGAGAGAGAGAGAGAGGAGAGAGAGAGAGAGAGAGAGAGAGAGAGAGGAGAGAGAGAGAGAGAGAAAAAAAAAAAGAGAAAAACTAGAAAATAAAGAGAAAAAGTTAGAAAAAAGAAAAAAAACTAGAAAAAAGAGAGAGAGAGAGAGAGAGAGAAAACTAGAAAAAACGAGAGGAAGGAAATTTTTAAAAAGAACAAACAAATATAAGAAAACAAATAATAAGTATATATAAATCATGACATCACACAATAACGGAAATAATGAAACAGAGACAGAAGAAGGTGAGAGAAAGTCTATTAATAGTAACAAGAGTAATGTAAGAGAGAGAGAGAGAGAGAGAGAGAGAGAGAGAGAGAGAGGAGAGAGAGGAGAGAGAAGGAGAGAGAGAGAGAGAGAAGCAATGGCGACCTCCCAGTGCTCATGTAGTAGTTATCAATATGCACTAGAGTTCATGTCATCACTACTACTACAACTACTACTTCTAGTGGTGGTGGTAGTAGTAGTAGTAGTAGTAGTATTCGTAGTACTACCACTTGAACTACTAGGCTACTACCACTACTACTACTACTACCACTACTACTACTACTACTACTACTACTACCACCACTACTACCACTACTACCACTACTACTTCAGCCACTACTACTACCACTACTACTACCACTACTACTACTACTACCACTACCACTACCACCACTACTACTACCACTACCACTACTACTACTACTACTACTACTCCCACCACTACTACTAAACTGGTCCGTGACGCAGTTATATACGTAATTACATACGCTTGCACCATTTCCACCGAGAGAGAGAGAGAGAGAGAGAGAGAGAGAGAGAGAGAGAGAGAGAGAGAAGAGAGAGAAAGAGAGAAGAGACGAGAGAAAGAGAGAGAAGACAGAGAGAGAGAGAGAGAGAAGAGAGACGAGAGAAGAGAGAGAGAGAGACAGACAGAGACAGAAGACAGACAGACAGAGAGAGAGAAAGAGAGAGAGAGAGAGAGAGAGAGAAGAGAGAGGAGGAGAGAGAGAGAGAGAGAGGGAGAGAGGGGGAGAGAGAGAAAGAGAGAGAAAGAAGAGAGAGAGGACCATTTCCACCGAGAAAAAAAGAGAGAGACCATTTCCACCGAGAGAGAGAGAGAGAGAGAGAGAGAGAGAGAGAGAGAGAGAGAGAGAGAGAGGGGAGAGAGAGAGAGGAGAGGAGAGCACGTTCTTGAAATGAAACACCTTAACTCTTACCCAATATGCAAACAAACAAACAAACAAACAAATGAAATAATGAAGTCAACAATAACAAAAGGAAAGCAAGACCGATGGCAAGATAAAGGAGAGAAAGAAGGGAAAGAAAGATTCAACAGTTAAAAGAAAGTGAATCTCTATCTCTATCTCTCTCTTTGCTTACGTCAGCAGTGAAAAACAACAGAAATAGGAGGAGGAGGAGGAGGAGGAGGAGGTAAGAGGTGGATGAGGAGAAGGAGGGGGAGGACGGAAGAGGAGGAGGAGGACGGAAGAGGAGGAGGAGGACGGAAGAGGAGGAGGAGGAGGAGGAAGAGGTGAAGGAGGGGGAGGACGGAAGAGGGGAGGAGGACGGAGTAGGAGGAAGAGGAGGAGGAGGAGGAGGAGGGAAGAGGGGAGGAGGCGAGGTAGAGGTGAGGTAAGAGGTGGTGGAGGAGGAGGAGGAGGAGGAGGAGGAGGAGGAGGAGGAGGTAAGAGGTGGAGGAGGAGGGAGGAGGAGGAGGAGGAGGACGAGGAGGAGGTAAGAGGTGGAGGAGGAGGAGGAGGAGGAGGAGGAGGAGGAGGAGGGGAAAGGGAAGATACCCACAATGCACTTACATTTTGTTGTGAATGAGGCAGAGAGAGAGAGAGGAGAGAGAGGAAGGGGGAGAGAGAAGAGAGAGGAGAAAGAGGGGGGAGAGAGAGAAGGGGAGAGAGAGAAGAGAGGAGGGGAGAGAGGGGAGAGAGAGGGAGGTGGAGGGGGGGCGGACCATCCGATCCCGGTTAGCAGTGTGACGCAAATGAGAAAAAGGGAGGGAGAGAGAGAGAGATAAGAGGGGAAAGGGAGAGGTGGGGAGGGGGTGGAGGGGGGTGAGAGAGAGGGGTGGAGGAGGAGGGGAGGAGGGAGAGAGGGAGAGGAGGTGGAGGGAGGAGGGGGGGGAGAAGGAAGGGGAAGGGAGGGTGGAGGAGGGGGGAGTGTAAAAGGGGAGAGAGAGGAGAGAGGAGAGAGAGACGGGGAGAGGGAGAGAGAGAGAGAGAGAGAGAGGGGGAGGGAGGAGGAGAGAGAGGAAGGGAGAAGGGAGGGGGGAAAGGAAGGGGGGGGGGAAAAAAGGGGAGGGGAGAGGGGGGAAGGGGGGAGGGGAGGGGAGAGAGACACGCAAGTGGAAAAAAAGAGGGGGAAAAAGGGGGAAGAAAGGGGAAAACTGGGAAAAAGGGGTGAGAGCCGATGTTTTTGGGGTGTGTGTGGGGTGTGTGTGTGTGTTGTTTGGGGGGTGGTGGTGTTTGTGTGTGTGGGTGTTGTGTTTGTGTGTGGGGGGAGGAAACAGTCCCCTTAGAACCCATAACCAATAATAGCTCCCCCCCTGCTAGACTAGAGAAGAGAAAAGAGATGAGAGAGAGAGAGAAGAGAGGAGGAGAGGGGGAGAAGAGAAGAGAGAGAGAGAAGAGAAGAGAGAGAGAGAGAGAGGGGAGAAAAAGGAAAAGAGAGAGAAAGAGAAGAGAGAGAAGAGGGAGAGGAAGAGAAGAGAAGAGGAAAAGAAGAAAAGAAGGAAAAAAGGGAAAAGAAGAGAAGGAGGAAGAACAAAGTAGAGGGGAGGGGAGGGGAGAGGAGAGAAAAGGAGAGGAAGAGAGAAGAGAGGAGGAGGGGAGAGGAGAAGAGAAGGGGAAAGGAAAAGAAAAGAAGAGAGAGAAAAGAGGGGGGAAGGTGGAGAAAAGAAGAGAGAGAGAGAAGAGAAAAAGAGAAAGAGAGAAGAGAAGAGAAGAGAAGAGAAGAGAAAGAGAAGAGAAAGAGGGAGGAGAAGAGAAGAGGGGAAGAGAAGAGAAGAGAAGGAAGAGAAAGAAGAGAAGGAAGAAAGAGAAGAGAAGAGGAAGAGAAGAGAAGAGAAAGAGAAGAGAAGAGAGAAGAGAAGAGAAGAGAAGAGAGAAGGGGAAGAGAAGAGAAAGAGAAGAGAAGAGAAGAGAGAAGAGAAGAGAGAGAAAAAAGAAGGGGAAGAGAGAAGAGAAAGAAGAGAAGGAAGGGGAAAGGGGAAGGAGAAGAGAGAAGAGAAGAGAAAAAGTAAGAGAAGGGGAGAAGAGAAGAGAAGAGAAGAGAAGAGAAGAGAAGAGAAGGAAGGAGAAGAAGAAGAGGGGAAGGAGAAGAAGAAAAGAAGAAGAGAAGAGAAGAGGGAAAAGGAGAGAAGAGAAGAGAGAAGGAGAAGAGAAGGAGGAAGAGAGAAGGAAGAGAAAAGGGAAGAAAAGAAGAGAAGAGAAGAGAAGAGAAGAGAAGAGAAGAGAGAAGAGAAGAGAAGAGAAGAGAGAGAGGAGAGGAGAGGAGAGGAGAGAAGAGGAGAGAGAGAGGAGAAAGAAAGCACTGACGTCATAACAACAATAACAATAAGTAGAGAGAAAGAACACACATGTCTATATCAACAGTGTAGAGGAAAGATACAGTGGGTGTGAATTAGGGCAATAATAAAGCGATGGAGGAAGGTGGAGGGGGGGGCACAGAGAGGAGACATGTTTGGATCTTGTTGGTGCTGCCGAGAGAGAGAGAGAGAGAGAGAGAGAGAGAGAGAGAGAGAGAGAGAGAGAGAGAGAGAGAGAGAGAGAGAGAGAGAGAGAGAGAGAGAGAGAGAGAGGAGGAGAGAGGAGAGAGAGGAGAGAGAGAGAGAGAGAGACGAGAGGAGAGAGAGGAGAGAGAGAGAGAGAGAGGCAGTCACATGTTACTCCCTTTCCTAGTATTTATATATTCTATTTGCCATTTATATTCAGTGATATTACTTTATTAAGAGATTGTTTGGTTCACCTGAAGATCCGTCACCCCAGAGTTTGGCAGGGTGACGGTTCTTCAGGTGAGATACCCTGGTGACGGTTCTTCAGGTGGGGTCAAGACTTGAACTGACTTCACCTTCCAAGTGAGGTCAGGTCAAATGGGTAAAAGGGAGGAGTCAGGACCCTCCAGTCAGGTAAGAGGACTATAAAAGTAAGTGGACTAAAAGAAATAAAGTCCTAGGAGTGAGTGGAGCCTGGCACGCCATGCCCTCCAAGCCCTAGCGTCCTGCCACTGCTGTGTGGGGATTCCACTATACTTATTCGCTGGCTTCAACAAAACAGACTTTTAAAGCGTCAAGTTAAGTGTGATACTTGTGATAACTGGATGAATTGGACATAATACTCCAGATCGAAGGATGGTTTTCTGTGGAAATGCCAAACAAAAGACTGCCTGATGTATACAAATCCATGAAATAAATGTGCCGACCGGGGTAACGCAACGGGGTTTCCAAACGGTTTCCAAACGGTCCGTTTCCAACGGACCGGTTCTATTCGGACCGCCATCTTTGCTTTGGTGTTTGTTTCTTTATAAATAAGAGGGTAACAGTTTTGAATATCCCATGTAGTAAAACAACCATTTTAACATTTCTAGTATTAATATGAATATAAATATCGATATGTAACTGAACCCAGGAACCAAAAAAGAAAATGAGTAAATAACAGCAAAAAAAAGTTGCGGCGAAGTTTGTTTCAGCTGTTCAGAAGTTTGAATCAGCTGATTTGGCGAACTTTCATGGGATTCAAATACGAGACGGAGTACATTCTTGTAAATAAGCGTATATAGAGTGTTTTTCCTCTATTTTAACATGAATATATCAGAAATGCTCTATCTTGTCTCATTTTCGTATGATCAATGCTCAGTTTGGGTCCGTATTTACCCCGGTGACAAAAACACTCACGGGGTAAATTGGACCCAGTGTAATGTACCCCACACGGCATATCACGGTGAGGATTAACTGCTTATTTGCACTTGTTTCTTTTGTTTCAGATTGTTGAATGCTAATATGGAATTAGTTTAAGGGTGCTGGTATATAAATTAAGGGTACATTTTTACTCAAGGACCAGAATTCTCTACACAATTGGGAGTATGATTTGTTTACCTTAATGGATACGGTAAATGTGCAGTTTCAATCAATACTTCCTATAAACCAATACTCTCCTGACATAACTGGGGAGCTATGTCCACCCATACCTCCCTGCTAGTTAACTACCCTAACATGGGTATTGATTACGTAACCTAACGTATTATTTTACATTAGGACCGAAACTCCCTACACAATTGGGAGTGTGGTTCTGTTTACCTTATTGGATTCTAGGAAACATTCTCTCTATGAGTTTACGTCTCAAATCATTACTTTTGGAGATAATGACATGTTCATAGGGCGGCGAGAGCCAAGTGTTTACGTTACGTGCGCCTCACTCTTCTTCCTCTTGTGACCTGCATCGCCTCTGTTCTGCCCTTGCCGCGGACACTTTTTTTAATGCAGATTTGACTTTAGTTTGGAGGTTAAAGCGTGGGTTAGGTTAGGTTAGATTAGGTTAGTGAGTCAAAAGGTGGGGTTAAGTTAGTTTAATTTTCATATCTCCTATACACTCGGATCTCCTTCCTATTAAAAACATCTTATATCTCCGAAAGAAGTGCCTTGTGACGGAAGCTCATAGAGAGAACGTTTCTTAGAATCCAATATGATAAACAGAAAGCATACTCCCGAGTATGTAGAGAATTTCGGTCCTAGTGTAAAAATTTACCAACCTAACCTCTCTGGGGGGGTTTCGCCCCCCCATACCCCCTTTGTGCTATTTTTCATTTCGCCAGCTGTTGTAGGGGTTAGAAATATTCCTTATGATGAAAACGAAACGTTTAGGATATTTAAAACCAGCCAGCGTGTATTGGTTTAAACTGCACTCATACCATGGACTCTAAGAAACACTCTCTATGAGCTTCCTTCGCAAATCACTACTTTTGGAAATATCCAATATTTTCTATGTGCAGGAGAGGGTAGAGAAGATATGAAAATTAACTAACCTAACCCCACTTTTTGACTCACTAACCTAACCTAATCTAACCCCACGTTTTAACCTCCTAACTTAAGCCAAATCCTCATTAAAGTGTCCATGGCAAGGTAAGAACAGAGGCGATGCAGGTCACAAGAGGAAGAAGAGTGAGGTGGACAAACGCTTGTCTCTCGCCTCCCTATAAACAACAAACATGTCATATCTCCAAAAGTAATGTTTTGTGAGATGAGGTCATAGAGAGAATGTTTCCTAGAATCCAATAAGGTAAACAGAAACCACACGCCCAATTGTGTAGGAAATTCTGGCCCTAGTGTAATATAATACTAAATTAAGTAACAATGCCTACCGTAGATAACAGTAAAGTCGCCACCTGCAGTGATGTCGCCAGGCGCCAAATATTACGAATTATAGCATCACTACTGATGTGTCTGTGCCACTGAAGATGATACACAGTAGTTTATATCATGACTGTATAATCTACCCTGTTTCAGCGTTGTTTTATGCTTTGTAGCTGCGAGTATAGACGGTTTCAAATTTCACTACTCGTTTTTTTTTCGGGCGACGACGGCTGCGGGAGGCCACTCAGTAAATAAACACTAGATGGCGACTTCACTGTTGGTAGCCACTTTGTAGATATTTTTGTAATTTGTTCATTTATAGGCATAATATGACACAGATGAAGACACAAAATGACACAGACTCTCCAGATAGCCCCTTCTAACTGTCCTGAAATCATGGATGTAGAAATGTAAGTATTAACGCCACCACACGTCTGTAAACAGAAAAAAAAAGTTGTCCTGGCGACTTAACTGTTATCTACGGTAGAAATTATAAAAGAAAAACTAACATAGACCTAGAAAAAGAAGAAAGACTAGGAACTCAAAGACTGGAACCCAAACGTGTGCGTGTTGCTCATCTTTTCCGCCTCCCGAGAGAAAGTGAAGAACAGCTCACAGAATGTTTGATAGTGTCCATGGGCAAGGTATGACATGTAAAAGTCACATGTTTCAGTTTTTGGAGGTTTGTCAAATTTCGACGAAAAGTTTTTTTTTATACATAGGTCCGATTTAGCCCATTTAGTGTAACAATGCGGTCCGCACTTCGCAGTGTATTGCTAACAAAGCTACAATGGAAATTTGTTCAAACTTTAATGACATCTAGGTAGTGACCCTCCTATGATTGTATTAACTTTTTGTTTGTTTTTTCAATAGTTATGGAAACTAGATCAAAGTTTGTCAAAACCAGGACCAAATTACCCCGGTCGGCACAACTATATTTTGGAACATTGAGTAAAGTATAATGTATTTTGTATTTTGGAACACTGTATATTAATTACCTACTCTTAATTTTTCTTTAAACTTTCACAAAAAGATGCATAACACAAAAGAATATATTTGTTATCCTAATTATATAAATTACATTCACTGTGGGCTGGGGTGACGGATCTAAAGGTGGGATATCCTGGGGTGACGGATCTAAAGGTGGGATATCCTGGGGTGACGGATCTAAAGGTGGGATATCCTGGGGTGACGGATCTAAAGGTGGGATATCCTGGGGTGACGGATCTAAAGGTGGGATATCCTGGGGTGACGGATCTAAAGGTGGATATCCTGGGGTGACGGATCTTCAAGTGATCCCTGATATGCTCATATTTGTACTGCATTTGTGGTCAATATCTATCGATCTATCTCGTTGACTCGGTTGCCGGTCAGAACGTCCACGGGTGAAAACGTCCACTGTACAAAACGCCCACGGGGTCTACCATAACGTCCATTCATATCCTTCTAACCTAACCTAAACTAACCTTAACTAAACTAACCTAAACTAAACTAAACTAACCTAAACTAAACTAACCTTACCTAACCTAAACTAACCTAACTTAAACTAAACTAACCTAAACTAACCTAACCTAACCTAACCTAACCTAACCTTACCTTAACTAACCTAACCTAACCTAAACTACCCTAAACTAACCTAACCTAACCTAACCTAACCCTGTGGACATTATGACACGTGGACGTTATGGTCATTCTGAACCATGGACGTTTTGACCCGTGGACGTTCTGACTGGCTACCCACACAGGCAGCACGCAACACTCATATCCCGCTTCAATAAAATAATAAACAGACACGCCCCCCCCCCCCCCCCCTTATGTTATTACTCATTTCCTTGACTGATGTGGGGCTGAGAACTACTCCACAGGGTCAGACGGACAACTATAGCTGCGTGCCTTGATTAAACTGCAGTAACAAGTAAACAAGTAAGTAAACAAGTAAGTAAACAAGTACAACCAAATATTTTGTTTTTGTAAGGTCAGAAATGAATGACTGCACTATCGGTAAATATGCAGTTGACCAATACTTTCCTGACATAACTGAAGTGCCCCTCCCGACCCCCCCCCCCCCCCGCCCCGCTAGCTAACTAACCTAGCCCGGGCATTGATTACGTAATCTAACCTCGCTGGGGAGTTTCGCCCCCCTCCCAGACCCCCCTTGTTATTTTTCATTTCCGATAACTGGTGTAGGGACCGTTAGAAATACTCCTTGTGATGAGAAGGAAACGTTCAGGACACTTTTTGTCTTGTCCTAATTAAATCAATGTCATGCCAGCTCTGTTGTGATTGCAATAGGAGTACTGTATGATTGCTCTAGTACTTTCCATGGCAGCTACAAGATCTCTGTTATGATTGCAATAGGAGTACTGTATGATTGCTCTAGTACTTTCCATGGCAGCTACAAGATCAAGTGAATCATTTTGACTGAGTAGAAATGGAACAAAATCATAGCAATTACCACGAGCAATCATGGTATGTGACTACGAATACGAGCAAGTACTAGAGCAATCATACAGTACTCCTATTGCAATCACAACAGAGCTGGCATGACATATTGATTTAATTAGGACAAGACAAAAAGTGAACAATGACCACGTACAATGACGGTATGTGACTACGAATACGGGCAAAACCACCGATTGTGTAATGGTTGTAACTGCACTTATACCGAACTATCTAATGGTGGGTAGTTAGTGAGAGAGAGAGAGAGAGAGAGAGAGAGAGAAGAGAGAGAGGAGAGAGAGAGAGAGAGAGAGAGAGAGAGAGAGAGAGAGAGAGAGAGAGAGAGGTGAAAAAACTACAATAACTACTACTTCCATATTATGTCTCCTCCAAGAAAGTCAAGGTGGTCCACATTCCACTATCAATCCAGCATACACCCCCCCACCCCACCCACTCCTCCTTGTGGGAAGACACGTGCAGGAGGAGGAGGAGGAGGAGGAGGAAGAGGAAGAGGAAGAGGAGGAGGAGGAGGAGGAAGAGTGAGATATGATTGCAGGAAAAGTAAGATAGGAAAAGGAAGGAAGGAAGGAAAGAGGAAGAGGAAGAGGAGGGAGGGAGGAAGGAGGAGGAAAAGGAAGGAAGGAGGAGGAAGAAGAAGGAAGAGGAGGAAGAAGGAAGAGGAAGGGAGAAGAAGAAGGAAGAGGAGGAAGAAGGAAGAGGAGGAAGAAGGAAGAGGAAAAGGAAGGGAGAAGAAGGAGGAGGAAGAGGAAGGAGGAGGAGGAAGAAGAAGGAAGGAGGAAAAGGAAGGAGGAGGAAGAGGAAGGAAGGAAGGAAGGAAGGAAGAAGGAGGAAGAAGGAAGATAATTAAAGAAACAGAAAAGGGAAAAATAAGGAAAAATTACGAAGAAAAATAAAAGAAACGAAGGAAAAATAATTAGTGTATGATAAATAGAAAAAACGTACACAAAAACACACACACACACACACACACACACACACACACGTACACACACACACACACGCACACACACACACTCATAAAAAGGATATGTACACTCATTCCTACACATCACAAAAACGTACACAGCATGAGCGTGTCTGTCTGTCTGTCTGTATGAACGGTATACACACAAGCTTGACAATTTTAACAGACTTTAAATATTCGCGTCTGTTTATATTTTGTCTTCCTGAATCCTTTGTTAATCCACCGCGTCAACAAGCACTCAATTATCCACACTAATAGTATAGCCACACAAAATATATGTTAATTACTATAAAAAATGCTTAAATGAACAAACAAATAATATTAAATACCCGCGAATTTCCACTTGCTTCCAGCCTGGCGTCTAGAGTCGTCAATTCCAGCTTCCGGAGGTCAAAAGGTCACTCAGCAGGTCATCCACACTGACCTTGACACGTACACACACCCATACATTGACCTGGCCTTGCTCTAGATAACCACGCCTACACACGCCTCACGCGACAGACAACCTCCCCTTGCAACAGTTCATCACACACTGAGGGGATCACGCCGCGGCCTTAACACTGCCTCACCATTCCCTCCGCCTTCTAAACTAGTACCTTATATATTTATTAGTTTTAAGCTCCATGATGGCTGTTAACTAAAATAAATCACATGTTTAATTATTTCATGAAGATTTGTCCTTATTATGGTGAAGGTAAGACGTGCACATTAGCTTTTTATTCACTTCTTCCTCATTTTTCTGAGATATATTCGCATCTCTTTATTTACCCTTATTATGGCTGTTTATCCCACGAAATTACGATTAATAAATATATACACTGTAAAAATGCATTAAATATAGGACTTAACTGCACAGAACACAGCTCACACAAACTATAAATAAAAAAATTGTTGTAATAGTGATCCCGTAAAGTGGTCTGACAGTCCCGGGCGCCACAACAACTTTTTCACTGGTCAAGTTTTGTTGGTGTTTTCCTCGTCCCTGTGGCCGGCCAGCCATGTCCAAGCGGCCGTGCCCCTTCGAGGACGACTTGGGCCCCCTCGCCAAGGTGCAGGTGGGCGAGCAGGGGCCCCGGCGCGCCACACACAGCAAGCAAGTGTTCGGTGAGGGAAAGCCGTTGACCTTTTGCTGTTGTGATTGAGGTCATCCTCGAGCCTGACCATTCTAACCTGTCTCATTGTGTAGATCTCATCATTCTGAGTCTTTTGAACCCCATTTCCCATGGTGCAATTGAATTATAGTGGTACCGAATATATAAACACTACCGAAAATCTACAGTTATATCTGTCAGGAACGGTCAAGTTTAGTTAAATCAGGGTATTACTTCGGTAGTGGGCTTTCAAATGGCCTAGGATTCTTACCTACATCATCGTGTCGATTTCTTCATTCTGAGTATTTTGAACCCCATTTCCCACGGCGCAATTGAATAATAATGGCGTTACATGTACATCCGAAAATCTACCATTATTTCAGCCAGAAACGGTCAAGTTTGGTTAAATCAGATTAGGTTAGGTTAGAGGTGGGGTTTGGTTTAGTAACAGACGATATCAAAAATTATCAATACTATGGCGGTGCGAAGCGGAGCAAGATTTGCGGGGCGGGGCGGCACCCCCACACCTGTAAACAAACAAAAAAATCCGACAAAAACGAGTGCCAGATTCATTCAATACACATCAAAACTATTCAGGAAAACTAAGTTTTGGCCTCGAAATCAGTGAAAGCCCACTACTGAAATTTTACCTAAATCAGGGTAGGTTAGGTTAGGTTAGAGGTGGGGTTTGGTTTAGTAACAGATGATATCAAGAAAAACTGAAAATTCTATAATAAAAAAACTACGGCAGTGCGAAGCTGACCAAGGTTTGCAGGGCGGGCTGGGAGAGGCGGGGCGGGGCGGCACCCTCCACACCTATGAAATAGAATTTGATTTCCGGCAAAAACGAGTGCCAGATTCATTCAAAGCACATCAAAACTATTCAGGAAAACTAAGTTTCGGCCTCGAAATCGCGGGATGACCTAAAGCGTACATTTACCAACGTTTTTCACCTTGCATTGCCAACCATGTCAGTCACTTGCCTCTGGGATATAATAAGAGGTAAGGTAAAGATATAATAAGAGGGCTGACATTTATATCTTCATGACCCATAGATCAAGCCTCTTTCCGGTACATTTTTACACTATGTACGACCGTCATCCATCTGGTCAAAAGCTTGATATTCAGACGTGTTTTTATGTTTCAACACGAAAATCACCAATTTAGCAAACACGGGGGGAAATATCTAAAGTTTTTTTGTATTTTTGGCCGATATATGACAGGCTTTACGGTGATCTCCGAAACTATTGATTTGCGACGGGAACCTCAAATAGTTTCTTTAAAGTCTCTTCGAATACAATAAGGTGAACAGAAACCACACTCCAAATTGAGTAGAGAGCTTTGGTCCTAGGGTAAAATAATACCCAACAGTTTACTCTTTTGTGTTACTGACTGATGGCAAACAAACTTTTTTCCAATTACGTAGTCAATCAGTCAGTGAGTCAAGTCATTTAGAGTCAGTTAGGTAGATACTTAACTCAATCACCTCATTAAGACATCAAGTAACTCTCTCTCTCTCTCTCTCTCTCTCTCTCTCTCTCTCTCTCTCTCTCTCTCTCTCTCTCTCTCCTCTCTCTCTCCTCTCTCTCTCTCTCTCTCTTCCTCTCTCTTCTCTCCACCTCTCCATCTCTCTCTCTCTCTCTCTCTCTCTCTCTCTCTCTCTCTCTCTCTCTCTCTCTCCTTCCTTCTCCTCTCTCCTCTCTCTCTCTCTCCTTCTCCTCCTTCCTTCCTTCCTTCCTTCCTTCCTTCCTTCCTTCCTTCCTTCCTTCCTTCCTTCCTCTCTCTCACTTCTCCATCTCCCCTCTCTCTCTCCTTCCCATCCTCCATCCTTCCTTTCTCTCTCTCCCTCTCCCACTTCTTCCTACTACTTGTTCTCTTCCTTGACCACTTCTCTCTCTCAGACCGTACCCTCAGCCTTCTCTTCTCGGCCCTTCACAACCACTCGCTGATAACACCACAGGCGACACTGCACGTCATCTGCCACTGCCTCCACCACCACCACCACCACCACCGCCTCCTCCCCCTCCTCCATGGGCCTCCAACTCCTCCTGACCCCCCAAGGCACCCTCACCAAGCCCCCCCATGACACACAGGTTAGTTAGGGGGTCCTGGTTATTGTTTAATTTAGTTAAGGGAAAGTGTGATGGGTGATATTGTAAGAGTTTTGTGTGTGTGTTATTATATGTAGGTAATTTTTATGTTATTCTTTGTTCACTCTTCCTCCTCCTTCTTGTAGCTCTTTTTGTTCACTACTCTTACTCTTGTTACTCTCTTTTACTCTTACTCTCTTTTACTCTTACTCTCTTTTACTCTTACTCTATTTTCTTGTTCACTCTTCTTTTCCTCTTTCTAAGTTAACATACGCCCTTTTTTCATCCACTTTTAGCTTTCCACTGACCCATTTCTACCACAATAACCAGTTACACCTATTTCATCCATTACCATCTTCCACTCATCCATTCATCCACAATACACATCCATTTCAACCACTACCACATTCCACACATCCACTCATCCACTATTGGCTTTCCACACATCCACAATAACCACACATACACATCCATTTAATCCAGTATTACCTTCCACTTATCCATTTAATCCACAATAACCACACATGTGCAGTGTGGGTACTCCGTAGTGTAGTGGTTAGCACGCTCCGTTCACAACCGAGAAGTCCCGTGTTTGATCCCCGGGCAGAGCGAAGAAAGATGGGCTGTCTCCCTAAAACCCAAGTCCCTGCCCACCCAGCAGTGAATGGGTACCGGGCAGCATATTCCCCAACTCTATGCGAGTATGTGGTTTCCGAGTGAAGACGCTTGGCTGTAGCTCCAAATCTAACCATAGGATTTTCTCGCAAATACCCTCATTGTGATTCCCACGCAAAGTTACCAGTAGAAATCCAGGAAGCCTAACCTACCCTAACCATAACCTAACCTAACCTAACCTGACGTGTTCAAGAGTAAACGTCACATACTCTTCCAGAAAACGGGAATATGCTACCGGGTGTTAGCCGGGGGTTTGTGACCCGCCTCCCGGGGTGGTGGCTTCCCCCAACACTAAGCACTGAGGATGAATGATAAAAATGTAGATATGGAGACGGGGCCAAATGAGTGTAGCTCAGGCCCTGTAAAAAATCATGCAACTAGATGAATACACACACACCCACCTCTTCCAATATCCCCATCCACTCCCCCATTTCCCCACAATAACCACATCCACCTCTCCATTCCCACCCACTTTACAGGAACTACCATGTGCACGGCCTCTTGTAGCTACCTTATTTTCTTATGTTCTTACTCCATTCCTCCCACTGCATAAGAACATGAGAAAATAAGGAAGCTACAAGAGGCTGTGAGACCTACACAAGGTAGTTCCTGTTACTTAACACTACCTACATCCACCTTTCATCCCCATCCATGAAATTATCCAGCCTCCTTTTAAAGCTCTCTAATGCCTCCCTCCCTCCCTGCGCAGCACCTGGTGGTGGTGCCGCGGCGTGTGGGTGTGCTCAGCGCCTGTGTGTGGTGCCACCGGGTGTCCGCGCACCTCGGCGACGACTGCCGCTACTGTGAGTGTAAGCTGTGCGAGGGCTGCGTCAGGCTGTGTCGCTTCTGTGGCGGAACCTTCTGTCCAAAGTGCTCCCTCCTCGTGTAAGTGGATTTTTAAAGTGTGTTATTTTTTAAGTTGTTTTGCACATTTTTTTTGGGGTGGTGTTTGTTTGGGTTAACGTGATTCTTATTCTTTCTTTTAATCTGTAACTCCCTTTTTGTAAGTGGTCCCTCCTGGTGTAAGTGGATTATTTGTTTTTTTGGTTTATTATTTTCGCAGTTTTGTGATTTTTATTTGACAGTATTTTTGGGTTAATGCGATTCTTATTCTTTCCTTTGATCTGTAACTCCCTTTTTGTAAGTGTTTGCTCATAGTGTAAGTTTATTTTAAAGTGTTTTATTGTATTATTGTATTATTTCTAAGTGTATTCAGAGTTCTTTTGTGATATTCTTTTTAAGGTTTGCTTGGGTTAACGCGATTCTTCTCATTTTTTTATTGTCGGAGTTGTGTGGGATTTTTGTGTGGTTTTGTTTGGGGTAAAGCGATTCTTATTATGTCTTTTAATCTGTAACTCCCTTTTTGTAAGTGTTCCCTTTTGGTGTAAGTGGATTTTAAAGTGTGGGATTTTCCTTTTTTTTTTTTTTTTTTTTTTTTTTGACGGTTTGTTTGGGTTAACGTGATTTTTATTATTTTCGGATTGGTTTTTGTGATTTTTCTTTTGTTTCCGGTGTTTTTGGGTTCACGCAATTCTTAGTCTTGTGTAATTTTCAGAGTTGTTTTGTGTGCTGTTTTTTATGGTTTGTTTGGGTTAACGCGATTCTTATTACAGTAAAGCCTCTCATATTGGGACTAATTGGGCCAAGGAGTGGTCCGAGTAATGCAAGGATCCGAATAATGGGGGGATTTAGATACGTAAAAAAAAAAAATAATAATAATAAATATTCTAGGCTAGGAAATTTCGACCCCTAAAAAAAAAAAAAAAATATTCTAGGCTAGGAAATTTCGACCCCTAAAAAAAAAAAAAATAATATTCTAGGCTAGGACATTTCGACCCCTAAAAAAAAAAAAAAAAAAAATTTCTAGGCTAGGAAATTTCGACCCCTAAAAAAAAAAAAAATTCTAGGCTAGGAAATTTCGACCCCTAAAAAAAAAAAAAAAAAATTCTAGGCTAGGAAATTTCGACCCCTAAAAAAAAAAAAAATTCTAGGCTAGGAAATTTCGACCCCTAAAAAAAATTTAAAAAAAATAAAAATAAAAAAATCTAGGCTAGGAAATTTCGACCCCTAAAAAAAAAAAAATTCTAGGCTAGGAAATTTCGACCCCTAAAAAAAAAAAAAAAAAAAAAAAGGTCCGAATACGAGAGGTTTTACTGTACGTATTTTATTATTTTCGGAGTTTTATGATTTTTTTAAAAAGTTTCTTTGGGTTTTTGGTGTCGCAATTTTGATTATCTTATTATTTTCGGAGTTGTTCTGTAATTTTTTTTTTTTTATTTGTTTGGGTTAACACGATTCTTATTATGTATTTCTTTTCATTAATCTGTAACTCCCTTTTATTTCTTCTTCTTCCTGTTTAACATCATATTTTCCCATAATATCTTCCGAGGTTAGAGGGCCGATGATACGCTTCCAACTATAGTCTATTTTTTTTAACCAGGCCAAAATTCCATTCTATCATAAGGTCTCCTGCTTAAAATTACGCCTATGTTTACCTGATAATAGGGTTAACTATGATAGAATACAGCTGAAATTTAGAAGAACTGTAGTATTCCCTTCTCCTGGCATCAAATATCAGTCAGTAAGCAGCAAGGGGGCAGCATTTTTCACCTTGTTAAAAAAACCCAGTATATCTATCCATTGCCTCTATTTCTACTACTTCTACTAACTCCCTTTTATCTCTCATATTCTATCTCTATCCATTGCCTCTATTTCTTCACTGCTCTATTTCTACCACTACTAACTCCCTTTTATCTCTCATATTCTATCCATCCAATGCCTCTATTTCCAAAGCCGGGCACTTGCGTTACCGCTTGCATTACTGCGTTACTAATGCACTACCAAATCGGTAACGCAAAGATTTTCAAAGTAATGCACTACCAGTAATGCACCAAAAAAATTTAGCGTTACCACTTGCGTTATCGTAATTTTCAAAAGTTAAGAAACGAAGACGACAATCGCCGAATTTGTTGCGCGGCATTGTTGAGCTCTGTTCTGCAGGCGTCGCGTGTATTCATTCATAGACCACTTTGTTGGGATGTTAGGAATTTTAAGGGGGACTCTTATATTTCCGGGAACACACATTATTAATTTTTTTTTCTCGAAAACTAATAATTTTATGGGAAACGTTCTTCTATACAAAAGTGTTTAGAATAATGTGGTGTACAATGTATGTGAAAATGAAAAAGATCGAAGGAAAAAACTTGGTAAAAATTTTGGTAACGCTGGTAATGCACTTTCAATTTTGGTAACGGTAACGCAGTAACGCGGACCGCTCTAAGGAAATTAAAATCGGTAACGCATTGACGGTAATGCACTACCTGTCCAGCGGTAACGTGCCCAGCTCTGTCTATTTCTTCACTGCTCTATTTCTACCACTACTAACTCCCTTTCACCCCCCCTTCAGGTATCTGCAGGAGGACCGCTACCCCCAGGACAAGCGCGTGGTGTGTCTCAGCTGCTGTCACAGTGGCATCGCGGTCCACTAACCTTTTTGTAGCAACTTTTTGTACGGCATGGTGAACTTATTAGGTACTCAAATGGTGAATATATATTTCTAATCTTTTTCAATGTTTTATTTTCAACCCAAACATTATGTATTCCCCGACACTCTCTTGCCATGTACTGGACGTCATTTTAGGGCTCGACAACAGACGATTTTTTATAGCAAAGGAAAGATCTGGGCATGAAAGGGTTAACTCATTGCACTCATCTGCCTATTTATCTTGTCCTTCATCTAAAGTTCTTAACCATTGTAAATATAAAAAATGACTAGAGTTAACACTGTCTCTCCTTAACAACGATTAGTATAGATCATTAACACTGTACATAATGCATACAAAACACTGTCCCTACATAAAAAGATACACTATACCCTACATAAAAACACTGTCCCATACATACATAGACCCATATAAACTCTACTCCATACAAACACTAGCCTTATACACACACAGATTATAGACCCATACATACACTGGCCTTACACATACCCATATAAACTCTACTCCCATACAAACACTAGCCTTATACATACAGATTATAGACCCATACACACACTATCCTTATACATAGACCCATATAAACTCTACTCCCATACACACACTAGCCTTATACACATACAGATTATAGACCCATACACACACTGGCCTTACACATACCCATATAAACTCTACTCCCATACAAACACTAGCCTTATACACATACAGATTATAGACCCATACACACACTGGCCTTATACATAGACCCATATAAACTCTACTCCCATACACACACTGGCCTTATACACACACAGATTATAGACCCATACACACACTAGCCTTATACATAGACCCATAAAAACTATACTCCCATACAAACACTAGCCTTATACACACACAGATTATAGACCCATACACACACTAGCCTTATACATAGACCCATAAAAACTATACTCCCATACACACACTGGCCTTACACATACAAAGTAAACACTGAATACAAGGAAAAGCGTAGATTTAAAAAGGAAATAGAGAGAAACTGGTTCACAAATAGGGTGGTGAATGATTGGAATGGACTCGGTTGTCAGGTAGTTAGTGCGGAGTCATTAGGGAGCTTTAATAGGGTGGTAAATGATTGGAATGGACTCAGTTGTCAGGTAGTTAGTGCGGAGTCATTAGGGAGCTTTAAAAGGAGGCTGGATAATTTCATGGATGGGGATGAAAGGTGGATGTAGGTAGTGTTAAGTGACAGGAACTACCACGTGTAGGTCTCACAGCCTCTTGTAGCTTCCTTATGTTCTTATGTTCTTATGTTCTAGACCCATATAAACTCTACGCCCATACATACATTGGCATTCACAAACACTTAATAATATTGGTACCTGGAACTGTCGCCGATCAGAACTCTCGCCGCCGTCGTCGAGTGTTCCAATTCTTGATATTACAGGACCCAATATATACATTTAATCAAGTGTTACCCGTGTTTCT
The DNA here is from genome assembly GCA_016584305.1 of Chionoecetes opilio. NCBI lineage: Eukaryota > Metazoa > Arthropoda > Malacostraca > Decapoda > Majidae > Chionoecetes > Chionoecetes opilio. The sequence goes on along the minus strand of JACEEZ010013569.1, from coordinate 56,760 downwards.
GCATTCAGGGATGAAATACTATCGTTAGCTTGATCAGTTAGGTTAAGTTAGGTGCCAATGTCCAGGTTAGGTTAACATTTCCACGTCGGCGAGAGTTCTGGTTTGTTGTTTTGGCGAGAATTCCCATCGGCGACAGTTCCATAAACCGTAATATTGGTCCCTGGATCTTTGGCTAAAAAATACACTGTAATAAATACTACAGCTTTTTGAAATTTGTCCCAATAAAAATGACCTGATAGGATAGAGAGAGAATGCAACACTTATAAAATAGTAGTCTTCATATCCAGTATAGCACCTTCTGTGATTGGCAACGGACAGAGAGAGTTGCAAGCGTCTCACTGGCTGTCTTACCTCATAGAAATTATTGGAGAAATTGACGTTAAAAAGAAAGAAGAAGGAGAAGTATTGCACCTTCTGTAATAACTATAGGAGTAAGGTTGTTATTCTATGAAGTGTCCCACCATGGAATAGATTAAAGAAATGGGGGATATATATATATATATATATATATATATATATATATATATATATATATATATATATTATATATATATATATATATAGGTGCCTATCGTTAAGTTAAAGAAAGCCTAACCATTAAACAGGATAGAGAATTGAAAAATTCCCCATGAAAACAGAGCAATGTAGCTACTCCTGTATTAGGAAAAAAATGTCCCTTCAATATATATGATTAACCCTCTCACGCACGGTGACGCGATGGCGTCAAAACGGACCCGTCTGCAATCTGAGCTTTTGACGCGAATTGCGTCAAAAAACCGTTAAAAATTCGCCAAAAATAAAGTATTTATCAGAATTGCGTCAACATTTTCTGCGTCAAAGATCCAAGCTAGACCTATAAAATAAACTAATTGTCAACTCTCTCGTGTGAGTGGATGTGAAATGATAAGGGTTTGTGTCTCAGTTTCCACTCAGCAGGCAGCCTGTGCGCGCGGATTGTCGTCCCTTTAAAACGTGTCCCGAGCTGGCCATAATGGCCATATGAAAATTATAATGGTAGCGTTGAAATCCTCATAAAAATCCGCTTTTATTGGCATATAAACCATAAAAAGTTGACTCGGGAAGTTTCGAGCTACGAAGTGGTGAACGTAAGTATTTCTTATTTCTCTTGACTCAATGTTTTTTTGGAGTCGGTAAATTCCGCTATTTATTTGCATTTCTTGTTATTTTTTGCTTTCATAAGGCAGAATAATCTCTTGCAAAACCAATGATATATAATAATGCCAGGAAAAAAGAATACACGTTGCTGAAATTGATAACATAAAAAATAATTCGCCGCACAGTCAGGCCATTCCGCGGGGGCCCTTAGGGAGCATAAGACGGATGTCGCAGTGGACGGAAAAACTTATTAAACTTTTCGTGCGTGAAAGGGTTAAAGAAACGACCCATTACAGCAATAAGAAGTCATGGAAGTAAGGTAGTGAAGCTGAAGAATGAAGGGAGGAAATAGTGCACCACATGTATTACTAATTCTTTTGATGGTATGTGAAGAGTTAACTTGAATTTAATTACTCATTTACTCAGCTCTCCAAATGTACTAGTGAGGCTATTTACTCAGCTTTCCAAATGTACTTGTTAACATGTCTCTTACAAGCAATAACAAGCAGCAGCGCGTGAAGACCAACTGCTGGGTAGACGCTCCACGCCACAGCATTGCTCTGAAACCACACGCTGCACAGCCCGAGACACAGCGTCACGACACCACACACAAACGTCACAGTACCGCTCAGAGAATGTCCCGCCCTCAACACCTTCAACGGCACAACACTCTGCAATAATCCCGGGTACAGAGAGAAAACACCGGCGCTTAATTGTGTCCATAGCAAGATCGACGTCAGTAAACCGAGACAGCCGTGCCAGGAGGTTAAGTGGGGCTTCTGTTTCTCCTCCTTGGTGTAGTATATAGCGGCGTATCCCAGGCCATGCGCTACCGCCGCCACCGCTAGTACCACGTAGTGAGCCCTGACCTTAGTGGTGTGAGGTCTGCCGTGTGCTAGGCCATCCTTGGAGAACATGAACACTGCCTCCGCCATCAACCCTGTGAACTGTGGTATTGTGTTCTTCAGGGCAATGTTCTCTGTGTTTACCTATACCTATTACCTACCTGACCTATTCCCCGTTTGTTTACATCCTCGCTTAAAGAAAGAAGGAAAGGAAGGAAGAAAAACATGGAGAGAATATAAAAGGAAGAACCTACCTAAGTTTACCTATATGTAGTCTATTTTTTAACGAGGCAAAAATTCCATTCTATCTTAAGGTCTCACGGTTAAAATGATGCCTATGTTTACCTGATAATATGGTTAACTATAATATAATATAACTGAAATTTAGAAGAACGGTAGTATTCCCTTCTCATGGCATCAAATATCAGCCTGGCATCAAATAGGGGAGGCGGTAGCAGAGTGGTTAGCGTCTCCGACTGGCGTTCTCGGTGACCCGAGTTCGATCTCCGAAGAAAACCAAAACCTTTCTGCACCGTCGAGTGGCCTAAGAACACCCACATGCTGCCCATTAACTCTATCTTCAACTGCGAGTGCATCGGAGGACACAGGGGGGCGGCATGAGCCTCTAATCACAGGCGTCACTATAAGAATTCTGCCTGCACCACCACGGGCGAGGGCCAACCATCACAGCCCTCAAGTGAACCTCCAGAGCCTACCATCCGATCCCTGGGTCACCACTGCCTACAGGCGCTATATAAAAAAATAAAAAAAAAATAAAAAAAAAATAAAAAAAGTCAGTAGGCAGCAAGGGGGCAAGATTTTTCACCTTGTTAAAAAAATAGACTATAGTTGTGATATATGGGATGTGATAGACCTGTGTGTGTACGTAAGTTATGTTAGTTCTCTTGCTTGTTATTTTGTTGTCTTAATTCGTGACTCTGTGATTTTATGTTTTTGTTTAATGTTGTTCAGGGCAATGTTCTCTGTGTTCTGGGACATGTTAGTTCTGTTCTTTATTTTGTTGTTTTGACTCGAAACTGTCATTTGTTCTTCTTCGCTCTTTTTCTCTTGTTTTAGCCGTTTTAGTAGTTTTCTCCAAGGTTTTTTGGGGGGTGAATATTTATAACAGATGGGAAATTACAAAGATTATACAATGCTACAATGAGTGCCAAGGAAGGGCCATTAGAGTGCCATAAGGGGCCTTTAGAGTGCCATAAGGGCCATAAGGAGCCATTAGAGTGTCATAATAAGGGGCCATAAGAGTACCATAAGGGGCCATAAGAAGAGTGCCATAAGGGGCCATTAGAGTGCCATAAGGGGCCTTTAGAGTGCCATAAGGGGTCATTAGAGTGCCATAAGGGGCCTTTAGAGTGCCATAAGGGGCCTTTAGAGTGCCATAAGGGGCCATTAGAGTGCCATAAGGGGCCTTTAGAGTGCCATTAGGGGCCTTTAGAGTGCCATAAGGGGCCATAAGGGGCCTTTAGAGTGCCATAAGGGGCCATTAGAGTGCCATAAGGGGCCTTAGAGTGCCATAAGGGGCCTGCATTAGGGTTAGTGCCATAAGGGGCCTTTAGAGTGCCATAAGGGGCCATTAGAGTGCCATAAGGGGCCTATAGAGTGCCATAAGGGGCCATTAGAGTGCCATAAGGGGCCATTAGAGTGCCATAAGGGGCCATTAGAGTGCCATAAGGGGCCTTTAGAGTGCCATAGGGGCCATAGAGTGCTAAGGGGCCTTAGAGTGCCATAAGGGGCCTTAGAGTGCCATAAGGGGCCATTAGAGTGCCATAAGGGGCCTTTAGAGTGCCATAAGGGGCCATTAGAGTGCCATAAGGCAGGGCCTTTAGAGTGCCATAAGGGGCCATTAGAGTGCATAAGGCCTTTAGAGTGCCATAAGGGGCCATTAGAGTGCCATAAGGGGCCATTAGAGTGCCATAAGGGGCCTTTAGAGTGCCATAAGGGGCCATTAGAGTGCCATAAGGGGCCTTTAGAGTGCCATAAGGGGCCATTAGAGTGCCATAAGGGGCCATTAGAGTGCCATAAGGCCTTAGAGTGCCATAAGGGCCTTAGAGTGCCATAAGGGGCCTTTAGAGTGCCATAAGGGGCCTTAGAGTGCCATAAGGGCCTAGAGTCCATAAGGGGCCATTAGAGTGCCATAAGGGGCCTTTAGAGTGCCATAAGGGGCCATTAGAGTGCCATAAGGGGCCTTTAGAGTGCCATAAGGGGCCTAGAGTGCCATAAGGGCCTTTAGAGTGCCATAAGGGGCCATTAGAGTGCCATAAGGGGCCTTTAGAGTGCCATAAGGGGCCATTAGAGTGCCATAAGGGGCCTTTAGAGTGCCATAAGGGGCCATTAGAGTGCCATAACGGGCCATTAGAGTGCCATAAGGGGCCTTTAGAGTGCCATAAGGGGCCTTTAGAGTGCCATAAGGGGCCTTTAGAGTGCCATAAGGGGCCTTTAGAGTGCCATAAGGGGCCTTTAGAGTGCCATAAGGGGCCTTTAGAGTGCCATAAGGGGCCATTAGAGTGCCATAAGGGGCCATTAGAGTGCCATAAGGGGCCATTAGAGTGCCATAAGGGGCCATTAGAGTGCCATAAGGGGCCATTAGAGTGCCATAAGGGGCCATTAGAGTGCCATAAGGGGCTTCATATTAGAGTGCCATAAGGGGCCATTAGAGTGCCATAAGGGGCCTTTAGAGTGCCATAAGGGGCCATTAGAGTGCCATAAGGGGCCATTAGAGTGCCATTAGTGCCATAAGGGGCAATTAGAGTGCCAAGGTACAGGACCATTAGAGTGCCATAACTCCCAAGGGCATGAGTGTCCGTGGCCATCGAGGTTAACAGGAGGCCATGGTGTCGTGCCAGAGTAGGGAGGTAACAACAGGAACACTGCCGCCGCTATCCTCAGGCCAACACTCATCATGGCTGCTGGCTGCTCTCCCGCTGGAACAAATGTAGTATTAGTATTAGTATTAGTATTGGTGTTCAACTATGTGTTCTGTATTCTGTGTTCTGTATGGTTGATGTTGGGTCCTGGAACACCTGGCTAATCCACTCCCTAGGCAATACACTAATCCTTTAAACTCGACCTCAGCCTACGCCAGATGTTCTCAGGTGTTCAGGCGTCAGGTCGTCAGGTCGTCAGGTCGTCAGGTCTCGAGTATCGTGGCTCTTTATAAGGAAGTCTCAAGCAAAGACAGTCACTTAGACACAGACCTCGGTACTAGCAACTCACCAGTCTTCAAGTCACCAAGTCACATCCAACCACGGCAGGAGCAACTCACCAGTCTGCGAGTCACCTGTTACCTGTTACCTTTACCCAGAGTTAATAAATGACTATCAAAGCAGAGTTACCTGTTTCTGCTCACCCTAAAAGTGACATACCAAAATCACTTTACACAAAAAAAAGTTGTAATAATGATAGAAAAAACTACGAGAAATAGTTTTATAATAGTTAATAGTTAGTTTTATAATTTATTAGTTAATAGATAATAATATCATGAAAAGAGCAAGCCTGACTGTCTGTGTCTCTGGCTATCTGTCACTGTCTATGTCTCTGTACTATATATCTGTCTTTCTCTATCTGTCTGTGTTTGTCTGTCTATATTCCTGCCTGCCTGTCTGTCTCTGGCTATCTGTCACTGTCTATGTCTCTGTACTATATATCTGTCTTTCTCTATCTGTCTGTGTTTGTCTGTCTATATTCCTGCCTGCCTGTCTGTCTCTGGCTATCTGTTCAGCCGCTATTCTTAGGCCAACACTCATCATGGCTGCTGGCTTGGTCTCGTGCTGGAATAAACAAATAATAATTACAAAAAAGTTAAATAAAAGATCTATATACAAAAAAAGGGTCCATAAAAACACCGGATTGGACCGGATCTGAGCAGTAAACACCGGCGAATAGGGCCAAAGGGGTTTTAATAGTGTCTAAAAAGAGGATATATACATGACATTAGGCGTAGTTGTATCATAGTTTATCAAATATCGATATTAAGAGATAACTTGTAACACGGGCATTTTATATTGAACAGCGATCTGTGTCATTTTGTGTCTTAAGTTATAATGGACGAGAGTTTCACGGTCGTTTTCAGAGACAACAACTATTTTTTCTTGGCCTACAGTAGGTGCTTGTTTTAATGGAGATAGTTTTATTTTGCGCAAACCAAAAAAAAAAAAAAAAAAAATGAAACCTATCCTAACCTTGTTTTAATGAAACCTCACCTAACTAACCTTAACCACAAAGTAACTTTTTTTTTTTTTTTTTTCCCCGCAAAATAAAACTATCTCCATTAGAACAAGCACCTACTGTAGGCCAAGAAAAACTAGTCGGTGTCTCTGAAAACGACCGTGAAACTCTCGTCCATTATAACTTAAGACACAAAATGACACAGATCGCTGTTCAATATAAAATGCCCGTGTTACAAGTTATCTCTTAATATCGATATTTGATAAACTATGATACAACTACGCCTAATGTCATGTATATATCCTCTTTTTTAGACACTATTAAAACCCCTTTGGCCCTATTCGCCGGTGTTTACTGCTCAGATCCGGTGTTTACTGCTCAGATCCGGTTCGATCCGGTGTTTTTATGGACTGCAAAAAAAAGGAACTATGAGAAATACTGCACAAGCCTGTCTGTCGGTTTGTCTGTCTGTCTGTCTATCTTCATGTCAGTGTTTGTCTGTGTATGTCTGTGTATCCTATGTCTCTGACTATCTGTTTGTCTGTGTCTCTGGATATCTGTCTGTCTGTGTCTTTCTCTGGCTATCTGTCTATCTATGTGTGTGTATGTATGCCTGTCTTTCTCTGTCTATCTGCCCGCCAATCTGTCTAACTTGGAAGACTGTAAACTTTGAGACACGCAGCAAACATTTGAGACAGAAGCCTATACTATCCCTCAGGGTCTTGTATCTCCCTGGTAACACAGCCCTCAACACTCAGCAAGGCCCACGTGTTATATAAGGCACAGGGCATACCTTAATTACTGTCTATTACCTGTCTGTCTTATATTTTCCCGTCCGTCCGTCTCTTCTCTCTGACAGAATTTTTATTTACGTTATCAGCTGATTCTCTCTCTCTCTCTCTCTCATTCTTAATTACCTCTTCTAATATCCTCCTATTCCTCCCTTATTACTCCTACAGTCATCAATAAATTACTTATTACTTATACTTATTAACATTTCTTCTTCTTATATTATACTTAATTATCATTTTAGCTTCTTATAGCCTCCTATTTCTCCATTGTTATTCGTACAGCCATCAAGAAATTAGTTATAATGTGATGTAGAGTATTTTCAGACATCACAATTCCGTAAATATTGAAATAATGCTTAATTTAAAGGACGATTTCAACATATAACCACCACCACCACTACTTTCCCTGTTAAAATAGAGCTGTCAAAGGAAGAATAAGTCTATATGTATTATTATATATAACCAAATTAGCTTAAAATAGCGTAGTTATGATGTTTGATATAAGTTTGTTCGGAAAAATGTTAATCTTGCGGGAAAGTTTGTGGATGACGCAATGTAATTTTGTAAACACAGCTGATCAGAGCGGGTCTTGAGGCAGGGCGGGGCACACGGTCGTATATATCAGCTATTTGAAAGACCATGCGAAGTGATACACGGCCAGGAACTGTTTTCATTCACTCTTTAGTTATCCAGGAAGGTTTAGACGTGGAGGAACCATCGGCATTGTCCTGCCTGCCTTACTGAGAGCTGTGTGAAGGTACGGGGCAGAGATTTGACCATGTTTTTATTTTGTTTTGGTTAATTTGTGATGTTATTGTTATAGCTGATGTGATTGACCTCATTTTATTGTGACCTTGTTGCAGTGTGACCTTATTGTACATTAATTGGTTTTGGGTAAATATGCAGGTTTTGTTCTATTTTTGATCATTTTTGACCTTATTGGAGTGACCTCATAGCAGTGACCTTTGTGACCCTATATTATTGACCTTATATAATTTACCCCACAGCAGTGACCTTTTATCATTCACCTTACAACAGTGACCTTATTAAAACTGACCTCACAGCAAACTAGTCTTACCTAAATGACCTTACCTTACTTACATGACCTTACTTAAATGCAGCAGTGACCTTATCTCATTGTTGACCTTAAATACAAGTGACCTCATCTCGGTAAAAATCTAGAGTCCTTTCCCGCCCTTATTAGTGGTTTTATTTCCTCCAGACCACAGATCCCTTCAGAGAACTCTAACACGTAATTATAAAGTGGGGGAGAGATTAAAAAAAGAAAAAAGAATGCTAGCCTAACCTCACTATATCCTAACCTAACCTAACCAATAACCTCCTAGCGAGACCTAAGGGCGAGAAAGAACTAGAATTTTACCAGACTAGGTTAGGTTATATTGAGGTTAGGTTAGTAATTTTTTTTTTCTCTCCCCACTTTATAATTACGTGTTAGAGGTATCTGAAGGGATCTGTTAGGTCTGGAGGAAAAAAGCCCACTAATAAAGGCGGGAAAGGACTCTAGAATTTCACCCTTATCTCATCTGACCTTACATACAGAAGTGACCTTATAATTGACCTTAAACCCAATGACCTTATCTCATGTTTGACCTTACATAAAGCAATGACCTTATACCCTAAGGCAATGACCTTATACCCTTAAATATATAAGACCTTAAAGCATTGACCTTGTCTGGCCTTACAGCAGTGTGTGGCCATGTTTGTGGTGGGCGTGAGTGGGGGCATCGCCACGGGCAAGAGCACGGTGACGGCCATCATGAAGGAGATGGGCGTGCCGCTGGTGGACGCCGACGTCATCGCACGGCAGAGTAATACACTACACCCATAAACTGAGCTGTGTTTCTCTGTCTATTTTCCTGTCTGTCTGTGTCTCTGTATATCTGTCTTTCTTTGTCTGTCTGCCTGTGTGTGTGGCATGTCTCTGTCTTTCTCTGTCTATCTGCCCACCAGTCTGTCTAACTTGGAAAACGGTAAACTTAAAGACACACAGCAAGCATTCGAGACAGAAGCCTTATATGTAATTATATATATATATAACTATTTCTTTTGTTTCATCGCATAGTCTTCCTTTCTTTCTCGTAAGTTGACGCTACCCTAATTTTCTTTACCTATATATAACCTTTACTTTCTTTTAACCTAACGTTCTGTATCTCCCCTGTTCCCTCGCCACACAGTTGTTGAGCCCGGCAGGAGGGCGTGGACCAAGATCAAGACCGCTTTTGGCGAAGAAGTCTTTCTGGAATCGGGTGAGTTGGTACATCGCTAATTTACAGCATGTGATTCTATTTTTATAGTTACAGGAACTACCACGTATAGGTTTCACGGCCTCTTGTAGCTTCCTTATTTTCTTATATTCTTGTGGTATACGTAGGAAGGCTGGTCAAGGGTAGCTAATTAATCAAGAAAAGAACACTGAAATGCATGTTGTCAAAAAAAGCTGATTGTAAATAAGTTTCTTAAAGTAGTGTGCTGTAAAAAGTATGATGTGTTTTAATCTATAAAAGCCACCTCCTTATCCACTATTATCTATTATCCTTATCTATTACGTAATTTATCTAACCTCTTTAAGCTGTCTACTATATTCCTCCTCTCTACCTAACTGCTAAGCTTGTTCCACTATCTAACTGCTTTTTAATCTACCCATCCACTACCTAACTAAGCTTGTTCTACTCACCCACCAAGCTTGTTCCACCCATCCACCACCTCACTAATTTGTAGAAAGAGGTAAATAAAGACCCCTTTTCCCGCCCCAGGTGAGATCAACAGGGAGGCGCTGGGCAAGATGGTGTTCTCGGACGCCGAGAAGCGGAAAATTATCAACAAGATCACCCACCCGGAGATTTACCGGGAGATCCAGTGGCAGGTCCTGAGGCAGTTCCTGAGAGGTGGGTGCAGGGAGAGAGAGAGAGAAGAGGAGAGAAGGAGAGAGAGAGATGAGAGAGAGAGACAGAGATAGAGAGAGAGAGAGAGAGAGAGAGAGATTCAGGCAAAGAAAATGAGAAAAACAGAGATTAGGCAAAAAAAATGAGAGAGAGAGAGAGAGAGAGATTCAGGCAAAGAAAATGAGAAAAACAGAGATTAGGCAAAGAAAATGAGAGAGAGAGAGAGAGAGAGATTCAGGCAAAGAAAATGAGAAAAACAGAGATTAGGCAAAGAAAATGAGAGAGAGAGAGAGAGAATGAGAGAGGAGAGGAGAGAGAGATTCAGGCAGAGAAAATGAGAAAAACAGATTCAGGCAAAGAAAATGAGAGAGAGAGAGAGATTCAGGCAGAGAAAATGAGAAAAAACAGATTCAGGCAAAGAAAATAGAGAGAGAGAGAGATTCAGGCAGAGAAAATGAGAAAACAGATTCAGGCAAAGAAAAATAGGAAGAGAGAGAGAGAGAGAGAGATTCAGGCAGAGAAAATGAGAAAAACCGATTCAGGCAAAGAAAATGAGAGAGAGAGAGAGAGAGAGAGAGAGATTCAGGCAGAGAAAATGAGAGAGAGAGATTCAGGCAGAGAAAATGAGAAAAACAGATTCAGGCAAAGAAAATGAGAGAGAGAGAGAGAGAGAGATTCAGGCAGAGAAAATGAAGAGAGGAAAACAGATTCAGGCAAAGAAAATGAGAGAGAGAGAGAGAGAGAGAGAGAGATTCAGGCAGAGAAAATGGAGAGAAGAGATTCAGGCAGAGAGAAAATGAGAGAAAACAGATTCAGGCAAAGAAAATGAGAGAGAGAGAGAGAGAGAGAGAGATTCAGGCAAAGAAAATGAGAGAGAGAGAGAGAGAGAGAGAGAGATTCAGGCAAAGAAAATGAGAGAGAGAGATTCAGGCAGAGAAAATGAGAGAGAGAGATTCAGGCAGAGAAAATGAGAAAAACAGATTCAGGCAAAGAAAATGGAGAGAGAGAGAGAGAGAGAGAGATTCAGGCAAAGAAAATAGAGAGAGAGAGAGAGAGAGAGAGAGATTCAGGCAAAGAAAATGAGAGAGAGAGAGAAATTCAGGCAAGAGGAAAAATGAGGAGAGAGAGATTCAGGCAAGAAAATGAGAGAGAGAGAAGAGAGAGAGATGAAGAGAGAGAGAGAGATTCAGGCAAAGAAAATGAGGAGAGAGAGAGATGAGGAGCAGAGAAAATGAGAGAGAGAGAGAGAGAGAGAGAGATTCAGGCAAAGAAGAAAAAAAAATGAGAGAGAGAGCAGAGAGAATGAGAGATTCAGGCAAAGAAAATGAGAGAGAGAGAGAGAGAGAGATTCAGGCAAGAAAATGAGAGAGAGAGATTCAGGCAGAGAAAATGAGAAAAACAGATTCAGGCAAAGAAAATGAGAGAGAGAGAGAGAGAGAGAGAGATCAGGCAAAGAAAATGAGAGAGAGAGAGAGAGAGAGAGAGAGGATTCAGGCAAAGAAATGAGAGAGAGAGATTAGGCAGAGAAAATGGAGAGAGAGTAGAGAGAGAGTATAGATTCAGGCAAAGAAAATGAGAGAAGGACGAGAGAGAGAGAGATTCAGGCCAAGAAAATGAGGAGGAGAGGATTAGGCAGAGAAAATGAGGAGAGAGATTCAGGCAGGAAAATGAGAAAACAGATTCAGGCAAAGAAAATGAGAGAGAGAGAGAGAGAGATTCAGGCAAAGAAAATGAGAGAGAGAGAGAGAGAGAGAGAGATTCAGGCAAAGAAAATGAGAGAGAGAGATTCAGGCAGAGAAAATGAGAAAAACAGATTCAGGCAAAGAAAATGAGAGAGAGAGAGAGAGAGAGAGATTCAGGCAAAGAAAATGAGAGAGAGAGATTCAGGCAGAGAAAATGAGAAAAACAGATTCAGGCAAAGAAAATGAGAGAGAGAGAGAGAGAGAGAGAGAGAAGAGAGAGAGAGAGAGAGAGAGAGAGAGAGAGAGAGAGAGAGAGAAGGCATAGCAGAGAAGAGACAAAGTTTGGGTTTTATGAATGTATTTGTAAATATGTTCATCATTACTAAGGTTTTTATCCATACTTGCAGGGGAACAGTTTGTGGTTCTGGATCTTCCTTTGCTGTTCGAGAATGAGAAATTTGCTTCCTACTTGTACAAGACTATTGTGGTGGCTTGGTGAGTATGGGTAGGGGGGTGTAGGGGGTGAAACCTTACACACACACACACACACACACACACACTATAGTCTATTCACTTAAGCTGGATTCTTGGGAGCTGCTCGATGCCTACCTGAGTATGTAAGGACGTCGCTGATTGGCTGAGGCTACCAAAATACCACCACCATCACCACCCAGCCCGCGTGCATCAGCCAATCAGCAACGTCCTTACATACTCGGGTAGGCATCGAGCAGCTCCCAAGAATCCAGCTTAAGTGAATAGACTATAGCAGTAGTCACACTTTTAAGGATAATATGATCAAATAAGTAAATAAACAATGAAATATGGGATCCCACGAGCCTCACTCAATCCTATAAACATTTCAGTGACATAGGTAAGAACAGCTACATAAGAACACACACACACACACACACACACAGAACAATATTATAGAGACGGGACATTACCACCTTGACTCAATCCTGCGAATACACAAATAGATAAACACACTTAGGGTACTCCGTAGTGTACCGTAGATAACAGTAAAGTCGCCAGGACAACTTTTTTTTCTGTTTACAGACGTGTGGTGGCGTTAATAGTTACATTTCTACATCCATGATTTCAGGACAGTTAGAAGGGGCTATCTGGAGAGTCTGTGTCATTTTGTGTCTTCATCTGTGTCATAGTATGGCTATAAATGAACAAATGACAAAAATATCTACAAAGTGGCTACCAACAGTAGAGTCGCCATCTAGTGTTTATTTACCGAGTGTCGTACCGCCGTCGTCGTCGCCCGAAAAAAAAATGCGTAGCGAAATTTGAAACCGTCTATACTTGCAGATACAAAGCATAAAACAACGCTGAAACAGGGTAGATTATACAGTCATGATATAAACTACTGTGTATCATCTTCAGTGGCACATACAAATCAGTAGTGATGCTATAATTCGTAATATTTGGCGCCTGGCGACATCACTGCTGGTGGCGACTTTACTGTTATCTACGGTAGTGGTTAGCACGCACGGTTCACAACCGAGAAGTCCCGGGTTTGATCCCTGGGCGGAGCGGAGAAAGACGGGCGGTCTCCTTTAAAACTCGAGCCCCTGTCCACCCAGCAGTGAATGGGTACCGGGTGTTAGCCGGGAGTTTGTGACCCGCCTCCCGGGGTGGTGGCTTCCCCCAACACTAAGCACTAAGGATGAATGATAAAATGTAGCAACGGAGACGGGGCCATACAAGTGTAGCTCAGGTGCTGGAAAGTACAACTAGATGAATACACAGCGAAACTGTATCAAAGAGACGGGACATTACCTCCTTGACTCAAGCCTGCGAATATACAATAGATAAACACAACCAAAACAAACACATGCTAGATCGACCCAACACTTCAGACAAAAAAAAAAAAAAAAAAAAAAATACCACTAGAAAAACTGTTCTCTTTAAAAAAACTTGCCACCTGAAGAAAGGTCAATATCACCAGAAAAACTTGAGCTTGCCCCTAACCCCCTGTTCCCCCTTACAGCGAGGACGAGATACAGCTGGACCGCCTGATGGCCCGCAACGGCTACACGCAGAAGGAGGCCATCGCACGCATCGAGACCCAGATGCCCCTCGAGCAAAAGTGCAAAATGGCCAGCTTTGTCGTCGAGAACTCCGGCAGTCAGGCGGCCACCCGGGTGCAGGTGGAGGGCATCGTGAAGTACTTGAGGTCCTCGCGCCAACACCTGTACCTGCGGGCGGTGTGGGGGGGCGGCCTGGCGCTGGTCCTGGGGCTCATTGTTGCACTCCTCATGTACATCTACTCCTGATTTAAACATTTTCTCACTCTCACCGCAATGTTGTTGTTTTTTTATTAATGTGATGGGATGATTTTTTTTATTTTTTTTATTGTGAATTATTGACTTTATGTATTTGTTTATGGTGTCACACTGTACAGTAAAACCTCTCGTATTCGGACTTTGATGAATATTGGACCACCACTTTTTTTCTTAGGGGTCGAAATTTCCTTCGTATATACACCTGAATTATTATATTATTATCAATTTATTACTACCTTCTTTTTTTTTTGTTTTTTTTTTTATTTTTTTTTTTTTTTTTTTTTTTTTTTTTTTTTTTTTTTTAGGGGGTCGAAATTTCCTAGCTATATAATTATACACCTAGATTTTTTTTTTTTTTTTAAGGGGTCGAAATTTCTTTGCTATACGTATATACTTATTTTTTTAACCCCCATTATTCGGATCCTTGCATTACTTGGACCACTCCTTGACCCAATTAGTCCCAATATGAGAGGTTTTACTGTTGTTTTTTTCTGTCTCCGTGTCCGGGAAGTTTTGTATGAGATGGGGTGACTTGTTTTATGTTTTTTATTGTGAATTACTGTCCTTAGTGTTTTTGTTTTATCTAAGAGTTAATATTATATATCAGGCGCCTAGAATTGAAACGGCACAAGCGCCACTTTTAAAAAAACTGAGAAAACGCGCTTAAAGTTTAATCTAATATGTTCATTTGTTGGTGATTTACTTTGAAAACACTTTAGGGGCATTTTTTTCATTGATAAAAAGTGGCGCTTGTGCCGTTTCATATCTTGATTTTCTTAGATTAAACTTTAAGCGCGTTTTTCTCAGTTTTTTTAAAAGTGGCGCTTGTGCCGTTTCAATTCTAGGCGCCTGATATCTTTTACTTGTCTTGTGGCTTGTAATAGTAGTACTTTTTGTGATTTTTACTTTTTTAATAACTTTGCACCTTTCAGTCTTAATTTAATTTTTACCCATTTTACGTGATTGCATTTGTGTGTTTAGTCCTTTGTTGTCCTTGTAATGTTTGTGCAGCGTCCTCGCCACCGTCTTGACTCCCCATCGGCCAGTGAACACCTTGTAATAGTAGTAGTAGTAGTAGATCATCACATCCATCTTGTAACATGTTTTTGTACATACTGTATTTTCACCCTTTTCCCTCGCCCGGTATTAGGGCGAGGGGGGAGGCGGGGGTGTAATAAATGGGGGATAAAGGAAAAACATCCATCAAGTTGTTTCTATTTACCCATTCTCTGTTCTTCCCTATTTTCATTACCACTACAGTCCATTCACAAAAGAAAATTGGCTTGATTTCTCCCGGTTTCAATTTACCCATTTTTTTCTTTAGCATTATAGTTCATACATTCAGATCAGAAAATTGGCTATTTCTCCCGTTTAGCGCGGAATGGGAGAAAGTCACTTTTCTTATCTTTCTCTATTGTTAACCTTTAACAAGCTAAGGGTATGCTTTATACACCTAAGCCCTGGGCGAAGGGTAGGGTCATTTTGATGACCCTCGGGTCGTCAAAATGACCATACCCTTATGTAGTTTTATGACCATACCCTATGTAGTTTTTATCGATTTTTGCAACGTTGCAAAAATCGATAAAAACTATTTCAGCGTGTAGGGAATGTTGTAGCGCACCTGGCCATATATATTTGACCCCCCAAAATATGTTTGGGGGGGGTGGGGGGGCGGTCCGTAGTTGAAAAATATGGCGCGAACTGCATCGTATGGCTAGATTGCTGTCGCGCGGCGAGATTTCCCAGGCGAATATCCGCCCGTATACGCTATGGGCTAGAGCGTAATATCGCGTTTATCTCTTATATCTCGCATGCGCTCGCATATTTCGAGTTGCCATGTTGTACTACACACACACCAATTTGTAGCCGCCTGGGTTAAAGCCCGCAGTTTTGGTATGCCTTTAAAAACCCCGCTCTTAAGAGGCCACCCGCAGCCCACCAGAGAAACCTCTTAAAAGAGTCCACCTGCAGCCCATGGGTTACGTCTATTTTTGGTCTATTGTTAAGGGTAGTTTGGTTTAGTCTATGCTATTGCCTGTTCCCGGGAGCTTTCTCGAGGGGGATTGTTATGATAGAAAAGTTTCTGTTTGTACCTGCCCGTAAACAACCGCTATTAAAGATACGTTTTTGAAGGACTAATTTTTTCAGTTTTTTAAAGTTTGTTCTACTTACTGAGTTTTTTCCAGTTTAGTAATCTTTCTGTTTAACGTCAGATTTTCCCATAATATCTTATGAGGTTATACGGCTGATGATACGCTTCCAACTACACACAAACCTCGATTTCCCCGAATAATAGGGGGGAGCACTGGTCCGGGAACCGCAAAAGTCCGGGAATCGCAAGTAAAAAAAAAAAAAAAAAAAAAAAAAAAAAAAAAAAAAAAAAAAAAAAAAAATATATATATATATAATATATATATATATATATATATATATATATATATATATATATCAATCAATCATTGGGGGCATACGCCGCGGGGCGCGTCGCCTCGCCCACCCTACGACGCCACTCCCGGGGGTCACCACGCGCGAGTTCCCATGCAGGCTCCTTTCCCATACCAAGCAGCTCTCGACAGGAAACATCAACTTGCCCCAGCCACGAGCTTGTGGGCGCCCCCTTGGCCTCCTCCACGCGGATTGTCTCTTACAGATACAACCCGATGGGAAGGTCGGTTTCAGGGTAGCGTGCCACATGCCATATAGCCGAAGTTGGCACTGACGGACTATGCAGGTAATAGGCCTCGATTCAGTCTCACGGTGCAATCGTGATTTGACACGTAATCATCCCAGCGATACCCATGATTCTGCGAAGACACTTATTACCAAAGGCATTGATTCGTCTCTTCAAGTCACTATTTAGTGTCCATGTCTCACAACCATAGAGTAAGACAGGGATCACAAGCGACTTGAAGATCCGGATCTTTGTCCTCCAGCACAGGTACCGACAACGCCAAATACTCCCGCTGAGCGAGTCCATAACACCGTGGGCTATGCCAATCCGTCGTAAGACTTCTGACGTGACCCGCCGTCATTATGGACTGCGCTACCAAGGTATGTAAACTTTCCAAGATCTCAATGTCCTCGCCACATGCATGAACAGACTGTACTGCTTCATCTAGTAAGTCTCCAAATACCTGGACCTTGGTCTTGAGCAGGAGACCTCAAGTCCCAAAGCTTGCCTCCTCGTGCAGCGCCTCGAGAGCCATCACCAGGACCTCCATCGACTCCGCAAAGATTACTGCATCATCGGCAAAAACAAGATCAGTGATCTTGGTGTTGTCGACGGATGCTCCACAATCACTTTGATCTACAACCTTGTCCAATACCCAGTCCATACAAGCGTTGAAAAGTGATGGGGCAAGGACGCACCCTTGTCTCACTCCTGTATTCACAGGAAAGAAGCTGGATACACCTGCCCCACACTTCACAGCACTCTCAGTCCCAGAATACAAACCAGTTATCAAACCAATAGTCCTTGCAGGAATCCCTCGAAGTCGCAGAAGATCCCAGAGTGACTCACGATGCACTGAGTCAAACGCCTTCTTGAGGTCAACATAGGCTGCAAGCATCCCCTGTCGAAACTCACGTCGGCGTTCCACCAGGACATGAAGCGCTAGGATACGGTCCGTTGTTGACTTACCAGGCGTGAACCCAGACTGCTGAGGTCTCTGATGCTTCACCAGATGACTGCGAATTCGTGTCAGCAATAGATGGGCAAGCACCTTGCCTGGTACGCTGAGCAGTGTAATACCGCGGTAATTGTTGCAGTCCTGACGGTCCCCTTTCCCTTTCCAGATAGGGACGACCAGCCCCCTTTTCCAGTCAGGAGGAATGGTACCTGATTGCCACACGGCAGTCAGGACAGCATGCAACCCGCGGATCATGGCCTCACCCCCAGCTTTGAGGAGCTCCGCACTGATATTACAAACACCAGCTGCCTTTCCACCCTTCAACTTTGCTACAGCCTCTCTGACTTCGTCAAGAGAGGGTGCGGTTTCGTCAATGGGAGGATCGGCATCCACTGCCTATAACCCAGTGGTGTGAAGCTGCTCAGTTGGAGGGTCCACCGTGAACAACTGCCCAAAGTACTCAGCCCAACGAGCCATCTGCCCATCCATGTCCGACACGAGGCGCCCATCTGCTGTTCGAATAGCACTCGCCCGAGAAGGAGACTTGGAACGGAGCTTCTTCAGGACTCGGTAGGCGGGTCGGAGGTCATTAGCGTTCAAATGACCCCCAACATCCTCAGCGAGATTCCTGACATACCTCTCCTTGTCTCTCCTCAGGAGGGTTCTAGTCCGGCGTGACAGAGCCCTGTGCTGGTCCTGGTTTCCAGCCAGCCTGGCAGCGCGACTCTCCTCGATTTTCTCCAGCGTCTCCGTCGAGACAAAACCACGCCTTGACCTCGGGCGCTCCCCAATACACTCCTTGGCAGCCTGTAGAGTTTCACGTTTGAAAGTAGCCCACAGTTCTACAGGATCCCCGAGAGCACCGAGCACATCAAACCGATTTGAGACTGCCACCGCATACTCATGAGCACATGTCAAGTCCTTCAGTTTCTCAAGATGAAACACAGTATGGTTACCTCTTGAGATTCTTCTGGACTTGACATGAAGCTTAAGTGTAGCAACAACAAGTCTGTGATCTGTTCCAAAGAACTCAGCACTCCGGTAAACCCTGCAGTTCTGGAGGATCCTCCAACGAGTACTAACGAGGACGTGGTCGATCTCCTTAGCTACCCCTCCGGCATTACTATACCATGTCCAGCGGTGCAGCTCTGGCTTCTGATACCAAGAACCTGCAATTCTCAACCTTCTGGACCTTGCAAAGTTCAGAAGCAGAGAACTGTTGGTGTTTCTGGTACCGGAGCCATGGGGACCAACACATAACTCGTAGCCATCTCTCACAGTGCCAGTAGTAGCATTGAAGTCGCCCAAGACAATGAGTGTGTCCCGATATATATATATATATATATATATATAGTCCGATGCCATTACCCACCCCCGGACGTTTATCCTACTCTAGTATTTACTGTCCGGCAACCGACAATATCAACTACCCCGCCGCGGACTTTAACGTCCGCTGAGCATGCAGCCACCTGGCGGGAAGCAGCAGAAAGTGTTCAATAGTCTCGAGACGTTCCTGCACCAGGGGCAGTGGGAGTCAGGTGACTGACGGAGGCTGTGCAGGTGAACCGTGAATGTTGTGTGCCCAAATGTAAACAATACGACCGCTGACCATGCTGCCACCTGGCGGGAGGTGCGGACACTGACAAGGGGTGACAGGAGACGCTCGAATCGCCGGACAACTTGGTCAATTTATGAACAGGACCAGGCATTTCAACGGGGGGGGGGGGGGATAAAAAAATTGCCCGAGACTGACATATCCCCGGAACTCGGATTTTGTCCGACAAATCCGATATTCGGGAAATCGAGGTTTGTGTGTATATCTATCCATTGCCTCTACTTCTTCAATATTTGAGTTACAGTACCCTCCCTTGTTTCGCACTTGCTTTATTCCCAAGGCATAGCGCTAAACTCGAGGATCGCGAAACTCGGGTATTGAAAACCCTGTAAAAAGGCTTATTTAGTCCGGTGCGAGGCGTAGTCACCATATTTTACGGCTTATAAGACTCACGTTTTCCCAAAAAACTACCCTGAAAAATACTAATGGTCTTCCAAAACTAATGTAGTACTTCCTCAGTACTCAGTACCTCAGTACTTACCTGTTACAAGTATTTCAAATACCATAAGACATTCAAATCAACTACGTAATCTGTTCCTGACGCTGGTCTGTTTACATTCCCCCTTTTGGCGCCACCAACAGCGCCATCTATTGTCTGCTAGTGTTGACGTATCATTTACCACTAGGCACGTATCTTAAGCTCAGTCCTGGAAATTATCACCCATGGCAAATTCATCAAAACTATTTACTAATACTATCGCATACAAGCTAAAAGTTATACAATACGCCAAAGAAAATGGAAACAGACCAACAGAAAGACACTTTTGGAACACCGCTGGGAGAAGCGGTGGCCGAGTGGTCCGCGCCGAGCACATGGCTGGCGGCTGGCCGACAGACGACAGTGGCCTCTGGATCTATTCCTCGTTACATTGAAAAATGTAAGGAAATAGGGAATATAGATCCATATAGCATACCGCGGCACAAATGGCAGGACATCACGACTGCTTGGTGGCGATCCTCCAGGCTTATTACGCCAGTGATATATACCACTACCTTGTGAGCTTGTAAAGTATATTCAATCACTCTACCCATGTCTACAATTCTTAAAGACTAGTCAATTCCCACAGCAGTTTAATACACAGCTTAAGCAGTGCAAACGTAGTAATAATAGTGAGCTGTAGCCACTACTGTGTGCGCGAGAGGAACAGTGACTGTGGTGTGCGGGAGTGGAGGCCGGCGGAGAGCCTCGCCCAGTCGCTTACACAATCAGGGAGTACTGAGGGTGGCGCGCTTGCTTATACCCCGATTGATGATGATATTTATTTAATTATTGCTAATTTATGCATGGTGCTAATTAATTTATCAGAAAACGAAATATATCAATGGAAAGCTAATCCAATTTTCGCTTCTACTAATGCAGCCCATTAACTCTTATAAAAATCCTGCTGCGCCATCACGGGCGAGGCCCAACCATTACAGCCCTCGAGTACAGGGCCTACCATCCCACCCCTGGAGGTCACTGCCAAACGGCGCTATAGGCACAAAAAAAAAAAAAAAAAAAAAAAAAAAAAAAAAAAAAAAAAAAAAAAAAAAAAAAAAAAAAAAAAACTTGTATGAAGCAGCGCGAAACTTGGGGAGATAATGCGCGAGTCGGGATGGTAAGAATTTAGGACTCAGCGCGAAACTCGAGGATCGCGAAACTCGCATAGCGTGAAACTCTGGAGGGTAGTGTAGTTTAATATTTAAGTTTAAGTTGTTTAGTACAGCCTTTTATTCTTCACCTGGGTGTGACTGCAAACCTATACACATAACACACACACAATCTAGTTGCACTGATATCAATACTGTTCATGTTATTAAGCCACCATCTCTCGGCACTCTTCTAATAATGTAAATGGTCCCAAGCAGGGGCACCCACAGGCGGACACACTGGACGCACGTGTGTCCACTGTAAGCCTCCAGGCATGTGTGGGCCCCTATAAGGGCCCCCCTAGTGGCCTCTATGAGGCCCCTTATAAGGCCCTATGAGGCCCCAAAATGCATCTAAAATTGATAAAAACTGCAAAAAAAATCCCGGACCCCCCAGCTGAGTAGGCTCGCTTCGCTCGCCACCCACACCTATCAACAGTGGGCCCTATATAATATGTGCGTCCACTACAGGTATCTCTGTGGGCACAAGTAACAGTGAAAACCCTCTCTATAAAAATATCAGGTTAGCTGACTGATGGATAAAAAGTTGTCCTATCACTCGGTACTCTTGTCATGCATGATAGATGAAATAGCAAGGCAATTCAAAAACAATGTATTTCCTTCCTTCTCTCACGTTAAAATACAAGAAAATATGTTTTCTCTCTAGAGACCTCAGTAACCCAAACACAGTCTATTTCCTCCCTTCTCATAGAAAAACACAAGAACAATATGTCTTCTCTCTCCTCAGTAACCCAAACACAGGCTATTTCCTCCCTTCTCATGGAAAAACACAAGAAAAATATGTAATATGTTCTCTCCTCACTGCCCCTTTCCACTCTCTGTCCCCACACATACACACCACGGCTTAAACTATGTATATATATATCTATAGGTATGTACATTCTAAATATAAGTCTAGTATAGTACACTTGCTGCTCTGACCCCCAGGACAACCAACACAGACGTCACAAAGAATACCTGTATAGCTGCGGTGTGTTGAAGCCAGGCCGAGACACACACTGTAAGGGCGAGTGTGTTTATGTAGGGTGTGATAAGCTACACTTGAGGAAGTAAGTAGAGGAAAGGTAATAATGATGCTAGAGTTGAGAGGAGAGCGTGTGCGTTGCAAGGTGTGTGTGTCCTCACCTCACACCAAGGGAAGGGCAGGGAAGGGAAGGGAAGGGAAGGTGTGGACAGATGTGTAGAGGAAGAGAAAGGGAAGGTGTGGGCATATATATAGAGAAAGGGAAAGGGAAAGGGAAGAGATGGACAGGTGTATAGAGGAAGGGCAGGGTAGGGAAGGGGTTTCACAGGTGTACAGGGGCATGGAAGGGCAGGAAGAGTTGACAGGTGTATCACAGGTGTTGGGGCACAGGTGTAGGCCTCAGGTGGTGTCCTTGAGGGTGTCGTCTGCCAGCTTGACCTTGTCCCCGGGCTTGAAGGCGGGCATGCCCAGGTAGGGGCACGAGGCACACCGGAAAGCGTCGCCCAAGTAACAACTCCCGCACGACGACTTGAAGGTCTTCCTCTCCTCCTCCTTCTGCTCCTGCTCCTCCCCCTCCAGCTCCTCCTTCAGGCCGCACACACAGCTCCGGCAGGCCTTGCGCTGACCCGTGGTGCCGCACACCTTCAGGCTGGACGGCTCCGGCACTGCGAGGTCCTCCTCCGTCAGCAGGTCGTCGGGGGAGGCCAGGTCAAGGTCGTCCCCCAGGTCAATGTTCCAGGTCGCGGCGGGTGGCGGCCCGGCCCCCGGTAGCCGCAGCGACGACCCGACCTCAAAGTCCGGCTTCTTACAGGTGACCTCCAGCACGGGGGTCACCAGGCCGCGCTTCTGTTCGTCGGTGAGGTTGGCGTTGCCGGCGGGGGACACGTTTGTGAAGCCGCCCAGGGTGAGGGTGGAGCGCAGGTCTGCGGGGTGGGTGGTGCGCAGGGTGAGGCTTCCCCCGGGCCGCAGCACCCGCAGCACCTCACCCAGCACCGCGGCGGGACACTCGGCCACGAAGGGCGGCAGCACGCAGGCCAGCACGTGGTGGTGGGAGCTGGCCGGGTGGGCGGAAGACGGCAGCATCTCCGCGTTCTCCACGGCCACCTTGCCCTCGCCCCCCACCGTGCACTGCAGGGCAAGGGTCAGTTAGGGTTAGGAGAGCCTGCAACCCCCCAGCCAACAAGGATATCCCCTTGGCTACAGGACATACTTGGCTACTTGGCTATCCATCTCCACTGTAAGGGATGCTATTCTAGGCAGGCGGGTTCAAAGCCCACCATGTTCAGTGTGTAAAGGGAAAAAGGATTTATTTCCCGAATAGTGATTGTCATCCTGTCAGCTTCATCTGTGCAGAATCTTCATACGGGATTTCAGAAGATGACTGTGTTTACATTGTTGTATTTACCTAGTTGTGTTTTACAGGGCCCGAGCCTCCTCATTTAGTCCATTCCAAACTTCTACATTTCTATGAAGGAAGCTGTACTTCTTTATGTTGTTCAGACATCTCCCTTTTCCTAGTTGTTTTGTGTGTCCTCTTGTGTATCAACCTTCTCTTTGCTTTGTGGCCCCGGGCAGTGTGTTGCTGTGTCCCCTCAACACCCCCACAGCCCCCCCCGGAGCAGTACACAGGGCTTTACCCTATGGCCCAGCCCTGTGCCGTCCATTAGGCCTGAACCCTGACCTCCTTCACCAGGCCAGGGATCCAAAGAGAGGTTGCTTTAGGTCTGTTGCTGCTAACAACATACCTCTATTTCTGTACCCGGGTGTTAACTGGTATCCAAGAATAGGCAGTCTTGGGCTTGGCAGTGGCAAAGGCTTTGTCAAAGACTTTATCGTAGTCAACGCAGTGGTGTTAAGTGGTTCCTGATTCAAAGAAAGGTTACTCTCATTTAATCTTTACCTCGTTTACATTTTACTTTAGCTCGTAAATTATCACCTACATATACACACAAACCTCGTTTATCCGGCACCCTCGGGGGGGAGCGCATGCCGGATAACTCATTTTGCCGTTGTTTTGAGTTGACTCTTATGGAATCGACCAAAAGCCCACTAACTTTTTTTTTTTTTTTTAACATCACAAGGAACTGGCCAAGGGCACAACAAAAATGGGTAATACAAAGCCCGCTTAGTTGCCAGTCCCTATAAAGAAGACAGTAAGAGAATAAAATAAAAAAGAGGGGTGAGCCAATTTAGTTCGGGAGGTGTCTTGTTACTCTTGTTTAGAAAAGATTTAAGTCATAGGAAAGTGGAAAAATAGAAACAGGAAGAGAGTTCCAGAGTTTACCAGTGAAAGGGATGAAAGGGTTGCCAACCCTGCGTACCCCACCAAATTTGAACTAAATTTCTGCCGATTTTCTCAGTTTTTGAAATAATGATACCTAATTAATGCCTGGGTTATCCTGCTGAGTGCCCCTTTCTACCCCGCACTCCTCGTCAGGATGGACAAGCCAGTCCTCGTGTCGCACGCCACCACCACGAACACTCTCCTCTCTTTTTTCACAGGATCTCTCTGATGGGCTCAAGCTAGCCCGTGGTCCTCCCTGCTGGAAGCCAAAAAAAAAAAAAAAAAGCCTGGTTCGATTAGTGCCATTGTTTTGAGGCTGCCGTTGTTTTAAATGCCGGTTAAATGAGGTTCTCCTGTATATGCAACCACTGTAACTTAATTTTCACATCATAAATGTACTGGCCATGTGTCTGCCTTGCTGGATGCGTGGTGCGTGGTGCTGTCTGGCATCACCACTGATTGCTGCCTTAACACCACCTTAAGAAGCAGGTGCTGGCTGGGCAACGCAGGGAACGAAAAATCTCCGCCTTGAATTCCAAAACATATGGTGACCGTTGTTAAGCTAGCAACATAGGTGTTACACTACTTTGAATCTGGCCCCTGGCTGCCTCCCCCCCCCCCCCCCCTCCACATTCCCTCAGAATATCATCACAACGACAGCAGAAAATCTACCCGCGTTACACCAGGACAACTAAACTGCTAAGTGTTCACAAGACAATAACACTACACACACAAACACACCACTACTCTACTTCCAAACTCCCTCAGATAAAACAAACACTACAGTTTTTCTTCTCCGCATCTGGCAATTTTTAAGATAAAACTATTTTTTTTATTTTTTTTTATTTCAATGCTGTGATGATCTTAACTTTCTTTTCTTATAAACTACTTTCCTGCAAAACCACTTATCTTTTCTTCTCTAAAACAGGCAATATCAAGGAAAATATTTATCAGACGACCCAAAAAACACATCTGAATATAGCAAAAAATAAGGCAAAAATAAGGCCAGACTAAATTCACCAGGAGTAACTTTCGTCCTGAACGCGTACAAGACAAGTATGGGTCGTGTTCCATACCTTGAGCTGCTCCACCAGGCTCTTGAGGTCGTCCTGGTTGACCGGCTGACTCCACACCACCATCACCTGCTGCCCTCCGCTGATCCCAAACATGGTGCTGCCTCCTTACCCACACCTAGGCCTGGCGGGAACCAAAACATTGCTATGAAGTAATCTGTTATTTTCTCTCTTTATTTTACTTAACATAAGAACATAAGACAATAAGGAAGCTACAAGAGGCCGTGAGACCTACACGTGGTAGTTCCTGTTACTTAACACTACCTACATCCACCTTTCATCCCCATCCATAAAGCTGTCCAGCCTCCTTTTAAAGCTCCTTATTAACTCTGCACTAACTACCTGACGACTGAGTCCATTCCAATCATTTACCACCCTATTTGTGAACCAATTTTTCCCTACACTCATCCCTCGTATAACGCAGGTTCGATTAACGCAATTTCAGAGTTACGCACAAAACTTTTGTATACCAAAAATCGATTAACATATAAAAAATTCGAAGTTACGCACAAATTTACGACAATAAAATATGCAAAAAATGATAAAAAGAATAAAATGTACAACAACCCACAAATAAAATATATTTATGAATATACTACCCTGTAAAAGAACCAACGAACAAGCAGCACAGCTCAGCTTCCCCCCCGTATGGTTTGTTTACGTTTTGCGCGGTACAGATAAACAGTGGATTTCCAGTGCTTCTGTTATATCGTCCATTATCGAGTGAAACGACTGCATAATGTCTACTAAGCGTGTTGCTAGTGGTAGTGCTAGTGCTCCTGAGCCTAAAAAGTGTAGAAAATCTATAAATTTAGAAACTAAATTAGAAGTGTTGAAGAAAAGTGATGAAGGGATGCGATTGAAAGACATCGCGAATTTGTTCAACCTTGCTCCGTCGACTGTGGTGACAATTGGAGAGAACTGAAACTCGAGAAATGCCAGTGGTCGCTGGCAGTTTTAACTCAAAGGTTGGTCTACTGTGTTTTCCCTCCGCGACTAATATTTTTCATAAATCAATTTCGCGATAAATATTGATGCACCGCATCTGAATACTAAAAAAGAACGTTCTTCTGTTGTTCTAGTAAGTGTATGCATGACATGCATTACGATTGAACGTTCTAAGATAGCAATTTAATGCAAATTACTCTCCTCGAGTAGCAAAGCTTAATATATTTTTTACATGTATATTGTGGCATGTAAAATTTGGGCGATGTTCACACTGTTTTCTAAGACAGTACTGCTGCGTCTGGCAAACGCTTGTCAAAATACAATAAGCAATGCCTTGGAAAAACGAAGAATAAAGAATGCCGAAATCGGCTTGTTGCTGCGACAATGTAGGTTATAATTGTGGAGGCGACACGCCGCGGCGGGGAGTGGTGGCGGGGAGATTGTGGCGGGGAGATTGAATCAAAACATTGCTACTTCACGCGTCGACTCATTGCACTTCCAGGCTTTCTATCTGATTGATACACAATAATAACAGGAACATATGACTGCCTAGGTATAGATAACTTCTAAACATACGTTATTGACTGTATAATATCATAGAGTAACATTTACCTCGCCTCCTCAACTATAACCTACTTGGTTATTTGGTTAAATACATGTTTTACAGAATCAGGCTTCTATACAATATACATATAGAAGAAAATCGTTCTTAAAATTATACTTTTGTGTTTTAAGTGCAGTGGAATAAGCCCATATTTTTCTTTCAAGTTGACCAACTTTTCACCAAATTGTGAGTTAAAACTGCCAGCGACCACTGGCATTTCGGAGTTGCAGTTCTCTCTAATTAAGAAGGACAAGGACAAAATTAAATCAAGTGCGAAGAATGCTACTCCGTTGACAGCGAAGTTAGCTACAAGGCATCGTCCACCTATCATGGAAGAGATGGAAAGACTGTTGGCATTATGGGTGGACGACATGTGCAGCCGGGATGACTCGCCAATGACGAACATCTTGATGCAGGAAAAAGCTCGCTCACTTTATGATGATTTATTGGCTAAGGATGAGGCAAGTGCTGGACCTAGTGGAGCTGCTGCTCCTCCACCATTCAATGCAAGCAAGGGCTGGTTGGAAAGGTTCAAGAACAGGAATCATCTGCACTCGGTAACACAGTCTGGGGAGGCAGCGTCGGCTGACAAAGAAGCTGCTCAGGCTTATCTGCCAGTGCTCAAGAAAATTATCGAGGACGGGGGGGTACACAGCAGACCAAGTGTTCAACTTTGATGAAACTGGACTCTACTGGAAGAGAATGCCAAAGAGGACAGTGATATCCAGGGAGGAGAAGAAAGCACCAGGTCATAAAGCCTCCAAGGATAGAGTGTCACTGCTGGTTGGTGGCAATGCAGAGGGTGATTTCAAGCTAAAGACGCTCCTCATTGGCTATTCAAAAAACCCTCGGGCCTTAAAGGGTCATGCTAAGGAATGTCTGCCAGTCATTTACCGCTCTAGCAAAAAAGCGTGGACCAACCAATACATATTCCAGGATTGGTTCACCAATTATTTTTGCCATGCTGTGGAGCGCTACTGTAGGAGGAAGAATATTGCTCACAATGCACTGCTGCTCCTTGACAACGCCCCCACCCACCCTAACAACCTTTCTGACTTGTCTGAACACATTCGAGTGGAATTTTTACCAAAAAACACCACATCACTAATCCAACCAATGGACCAAGGGGCAATTGCCACCTTTAAAGCTTATTATCTCCGTCGTACCTTCAGAAAAATGATTAAATGCTGTGGACGCTGACGAAAATCTCTCCATTCGTCAATTTTGGAAGGAATTCAACATCAAGAATGCTATTGACAACATTGCTGAATCCTGGGATGAGGTCACACCATCCAATATGAATGCTGTTTGGAAGAAATTGTGGCCAGAATGTGTCCACAACTTTAAAGGTTTTCCTGAACCAACTCCTGTCGTGCGAGAAATTGTTAACCTTGCACATACAGCTGGTATGGACGAAGTGGGAGAAGAAGATATTGTTGAGCTGTTGGCATCTCATGATGAGGAACTCAGCAACGAAGACTTAATGGCCATCGAACAAGTCAGAGCACTAGAGGAGGAAACTGCAGAGGAAGATGACCCAGAGCCGCAGCTTCACTTAACTAGGAAGATCTTAGCTGATGTTATCTCCAAATTTGAAAGTGGCATTCATGACATTGTGAATAACGATCCCAACCGTGAACGCAGTCTCAAATTTGAAAACACAGTCAGAAGTGCTCTCACTGCCTACAAGATGCTTCATCAAGAAAAAGTCCACCAAGCACAACAGACAACTATAACATCATTCTTCACTAAACCTGCTGCAACATCACCAGCCAGCTCTACTTCTACGTCTTCCGACGATGATGCCCCCACCTCACCCCAGTAACTCTGCCGACACCCCCCAGCCACCATCTTTGTCACCTCAAGCCTCAAGTATTCTTCTATATAGTGAGTACAACTTCTATATATCATTTAACTTTAATATTAATTATATTTCATATGTCTATGCTCACAAATTAATGTATGACTGCATTTTATGAGAGGGTTAGGTTGTGATTTTTTTTCGTAAGAACGTATCTCGACTTATATAATGGGAGTCAATGGGAAAATGGAATTCATTTAATGCATTTTCACTTAACGCACGATTTCCCAAGAACGTAACTCATGCGTTAAATGAGGGAGGCGTGTATTTCCTTTTCAAGAAAACGTCACTATTTACTTGACATTTCATTCCCACAATAAAACAAATCAGTCTTATCTGTCATATATTGAAGACCTAAAACCTTTATTCTTCTCTCTTTCTTTGCTGCACATTTCATTCCTTCAAAGCACAATAAAAAAAATCACAACCTTATCTAGCTTATATTGACGACCTAAAACCTAACCAAAATTATTATGACCAAACAAAACCTTGAAAAGAAAGGAAAAACAACATCTTGGTATGATAATGTCCCTCTGCCTGTCCTCTGTTGCTGTATTATTCCTTCACAGCGCGTCTCACTGTTATTCCCGTCACTGTGTCACGGCCGTCTCAATGGCTGACGCTGCCATTGACGGATCTGTGACACAAATAGTTTGTATTTCTGGCCGCTGAAAATTGTCCAGGATTATCGGCAACACGGTTTTGCCATTTTACTGCATAATTATTAGTCCTCGAGGAATTTTTTTTAACATCAGCCATGAAAGTTGTGAGTTTACACCTATGCCGTAATTACTGGTCCTTTAACTCATGCCGTACTTTGAGAAAAATTTGTTTTCTTTTAAAAACACATGTGTCATTTTCTCAATTACTTTAATTCAGAACTGATTTTAATATACGTACCTAGCTTAATATAAAGGTTTTTGCCAGCATTAGCTTTGATGGTCTATTCACTTTTTACGTACACCTCATAGTTTTTGTGTTATTCAAATAAACATGATTTTTGCCAAAAATTCCTTAAGAGAAAATTTGAGAAATTTTTTGAAAAAAATTGAGAAAATTTTGAAATTCCATATTTCATGAGAATTTGTACATTATGTTTCCTTGGCGTGCAGAACACGATCTGGGGCTTTTTTTCCAATTACTTCAATTCTAAACCCTTATTTCACCCTGTTACCTTGTAAAACAAATGGGAATAACCATTATTTCCCCGTTACTGGGTGATGCACTGATGGTGGTCTCCTGCGTCTCCTTGCATCAATCCACGCCATGAATCCCATCAGGGCCGCCCGGTTACCTTATTTGTCTGTACTGCAGCTCAATACAATACAAAGCACGTAGCAACCAACTCACGTCCTCGTCATGTCCTCAACTTGTAGATCTGACCATTTGCAGCATTTCTAACCCCTACAACAGCCGTCGGAAATTAATAATAACACAAGGGGGGTGTTATTATTAGGGGCGAAAACCCCCCCAACAAAGTTTGATTACGTAATCAATCCCCAGGTTAGGTTTGTGAATGGTAAAATTCTAGTCCTTTCCCGCCCTTATTAGTGGCTTTTTTCCTCCAGACCTTCACAGATCCCTTCACAGACCTCTAACACGTAATTATAAAGTGGGGGAGAGGTAAAAAAAAAAAAAAATACACCTAACCTCAATATAACCTAACCTAGCAGGGGGGTCTGGAGGAGCGTAGCCCCCCCACAGTTATGTCAGGAGAGTATTGGTTGAAACTGCATATTTTCCCTTTATCAACAGCCGCTGCCGTACCTCTACACAATAACGGGAACACGGCCGCCGTATCTCCAGCCACTCCCTAACATTAATAAACACTATTTTAACCCACATACACACCTTGAACCACCAAATAACCAACAACACAGCTTCCTTCCCTATATATCTTACTGCCTGATACACTAAAACGCCTTAAAACCCAAGCCTTGTCAAATAAAACCACACAATAACAAAAGGCCTTGACCAGCCTCCCCTCTTGACTCTACGTTCATGATTTGTCTACATTTCTCACTTAATTCCCACTTTAAATCACTACCCAACTACTACAACATACCCTCAGTGTTATGTATTACTTGCTTACCTCGCTTGTATTGCTCGTGTAGCCTTGTAGTGCTTGTATTTACAATGTATTTCTTGCGTATTTACTTCTTCAGACAGCTCCTCTCTTCTTCCTCTTCTTCTTGTGACCTTCTGCTCTGCCTTCCTCCCTACAACTTCGTCTCGGCTTTATTTATCTGGCTATATATATTTATCTTGCTATCCTAACTCCCTTTTAATACTTATTTCATATATTTTCTTATATTTCTACTTCCTTTACATTGTTATCATCATTATTTGCATCGTATTTCGACTTTTGTTGTTATTATTTTGGAGTGTCACGATTGGAAGTGTCACGGCGGGAAGTTTGAATTCATCTAACTCGCTATTTCTTCTAACTCTCTATTTCTCTAAGTTGCTGTATTTTTCTCTATTTATATTCTTTCTCAGGTGTTATTCTATATGTATATTTATTGTATTGTTTATTTAGAGGCTTTTCTAGAGCTTCAAAGTTATTTATTTCATTATTTTTTAGCATTTTACGAACTTATGGTCTAATTTTCTTAATATTTCCTTGTATTCTTATCATTTTTTCCCTTCCTGTGCCTTAAGACTGCCATATATATTGTTCTTTATGTTAAGATATATATTTTGTCTCTGATTTAAAGGCTGATAAGGAAACTATGATCTAATTTTCCTTTATATTTAGTTGTATTTTAGCATTTATATAATTTTCCTTACGTGCAAATAAACTTCTTACCACTTCAAAAACCACATAGTAAACTACATAACTACATAAGAAAACTACATAAGAAGGAATAAGAAATTGTAAGTAATATATCTCCTTTAATACACACACAAACACACATACACATACGCATAGACTAATAATGCCTTGAAAATATACTTATAAAATTCTTCCCAAACTGATACAAGCTCCAACACCTTTAATATGCCCTCCATGCCTCCTCTGATTCCTTCTGATAAACACACACCCTCCCTGACACTGTACACTGCATACCCTACTTGTCATACTGTGTCCTGGCCGCCCTAATGCTTACTAGCGGGGGGGGGGAATGGCTTATTAGTGAAGTATTGTTAACCAGAGAAGGAAGGGGGGGGGGGGGGGGGGGGGGAGAGAGAGCGAGAGAGAGGAGAGAGAGAGAGAGAGAGAGAGGAAGGAGAGAGAGAGAGAGAGAGAGAGAGAGAGAGAGAGAGAGAGAGAGGAGAGAGAGGAGAGAGAGAGAGAGAGAGAGAGAGAGAGTTAAAT
>JACEEZ010013569.1:15000-20000 GCA_016584305.1 Chionoecetes opilio | reverse complement strand
CCCGCACTAAAATTGGCCAACCACCCTTTCTTTATTCTCTTACTGTCTTCTTTATAGGGACTGGCAACTAAGCAGGATTTTGAGTACCTCTTATTTTTTACCCTTTGTGATGTAAAAAATAATAATAATAATAATATTCCCTCACCAAAACCTTATATAGCCCATAACCACCTAATATCACCCTCTGTAAGTCAACAACAGACTCCCTACCTGTATCTCCGGGTGGCAGCCGAGGAGGTAGAGGGTCCAGTTGATCGCGGCGGCCGTTGTGTCGTGTCCTTCAAACATGAATGTGTCCACCTCCTCGCGGATGTCCTCGTTGGAGAGTGCCGTCTGGGTCTCAGAGTAGTTCAGGAGCAGGTCCAGGAACGCCAGCCTACGCTTCTTGCCTGTGCAGTGGTGATGAGACTTTGTTTTGTTGTGTTTTTTTATGATGTTTGTGTTTGTTTATCTAGTGGTGTTGATTCTTACTGTTGTTTTATGCTTCCTTTCTTTCATACCATACCTTTCATCCCCATCCATAAATTTATCCAGTCTCCTTTTAAAGCTCCCTATTGACTCCGCACTAACTACCTGACAACTGAGTCCATGCCAATCATTCACCACCCTATTTGTGAACCAGTTTCTCCCTATTTCTTTTTTAAAATCTACGCTTTTCCAGTTTGAATCCGTTACTTCTGGTTCTACCCTGCTTACTAGCCGTGAGAGACGACACATAAGTTACACACACACACACCCAAATACACACCCACACAACACTAACACACTAACATTTGGATAAATGTAGATATGGAAACGGGACCATACAAGTGCAACTAATTTCCCATATATCACAACTGGGTAAATACACCCTAACACACCCTAACACGCACCTATCACCTCCTCCTCCTCCATGGCCGTCTCCTTGGCTTTCAGTTTGGCGGCCTCGTACTCCTTCCTGCGGCCGTCGATGGCGCTGTATGAGAAGTGGTGGAGGATGCGCAGGTACTCATCGTGCTGCTTGGCATACCCGAACAGCCGGAACAAGATCTCTGGCTGGATCCACGGCCGCGTCTGTCGCAGCTGTACCAACGCGCCGATGCTGGGGGTCAAGGGGGGAAGGTAAGGCAAGGTAAAGGTAAAGGCCCCCATCCACGGTGCGATCTGGTCGTACGACCATCGGACAGATATGGTTGGATCCAACCAGATTGGATCGTGAGTGGGGTGATTTTGGTCTGTCCGACCGACTGACAGCTGGTCGGGTGGCGACCAAGCAGTGTTTGGTTTTTAGATCCGACAGATCATCCGGTTCAGACCGGATCGCACCGTGAGTGTGCTGACCGTGAGGCCAGCCGTCTGTTTCGCCACTGACAGTGTCGCGAGAGGACTACCAAGATGAATTGTTTCTTTAATGACAAGCACTTTTGGACAGAATTCATCCAATTATATAGAAACTGAATGTTTGTGGGAAATAAAAAGCAGAGTAAATGGATAAATTTAAGAAAAATGCAACTTATGAAGTATTGGTAGAGAAACTCCAGGAGCGACAGTGAGGCTAATGTTGAAACAGTAAAATAAAAATAAAAACTATATGAGAAGTGTGTGCCGGAAATATATTAAGAAAATAATTGCCTCTGTGAAATTTGGTGTGAACGCGGATGATGTTTACGCTCCTCAGTTAACTGAGGGGTATCAGATTCCATCAAAAGTAATTCGATCCTCGTTGCATAGACCCATCATGGGAACCGCTCTCCACCGTTTCTATCACCAACTGAACTGGTCTTGAGGTGCGGTCGGATCGTTAGTGGGTGGTAGGAAATCCATCAGATCAGGTCTGTCGGATCAGATCGTACGGCCAATCGCACCGTGGATGGGGGCCTTAAGGATGGGGACATACACTATGCTGCGCGTGGCCTCGGTGCTCATCTCCGTGGCATTAGCCTTTGAGCCTGTGGTACCCCGGGACACAGGGCTAGTGTGACACCCGGGTTACCACAGTTACCTTCCCCGGGTACCCATTTATCAACCCAGAAAGGGAGGATAAATAGCTTATGGGCTGACTGCTGACTACCCTGGCCCGGATTCGAACCAAAGTCCGCAGATTCGTAGTGAGGCGCGCTAGCCTTGACTGGGGGGGTGGTAAACTCATCGTAAATTTGTAAAGTAAATACATAATACATAATACATCATAAGTTTTCATGTAATTCTTTTTTATTTGTTTGTTTACCTTGTCGTTTACCTGGCTGCATTCTTTATCTGCTTGTATTGTACTTAGCTAGCAGTTGTATTTTGCCTAGTACAGTAAAACCTCTCGTATCCGGACACTCATTATTCGGACTTTGACATTATTCGGACCTCCTCTTTTTTTTTTTTTTTTTTTTTTTTAGGGGTCAAACTTTCCTAGCTATATAAATTATACACCTACTTTTTTTTTTTTTTTTTTTTTTTTTTTTTTTTTTTTTTTTTTTTTTTGTGTCGAAATTTCCTAGCTAATATATATATTTTTTTTTAGGGGTCAAAATTTCCTAGCTATATAAAGTATACACCTATTTTTTTTTTTTTCTTTTTCTTTTTTTTTAGGTGTCGAAATTTCCTAGGTAATATACACCTAGATTTTTTTTTTTTTTTTTTAGGGGTCAAAATTTCCTAGCTATATAAATTATACATCTAGACATTTTTTTTTTTTTTTTTTTTTTTTTTAGGTGTCGAAATTTCCTAGCTAATATATATACCTAGATTTTTTTTTTTTTTTTTTTTTTTAGGGTAGGTCTAAATTTCCTAGCTATATAAATTATACACCTAGAATTTTTTTTTTTTTTTTTTTTTTTTTTTTTTTTTTTTTTTTTTTTTTTTTTTTTTTTTTTTTTTTTTTTAATACATATCCCCCCCCATATATAATCCCCCCATTATTCGGATCCTTGCATTACTCGGACCACTCCTTGGCCCAATTAGTCCCAATATGAGAGGTTTTACTGTAGTTGTATTATATTTAGTATAATTATATAGTTGTATTTCCCTTTCTTGTGGGTGGGTGTTTGCTGATCGAGTTGTACTTTATCTGTATATGTTAAACAGAATGATGATGGTTTAAGAGAATAAATTATGTCTTCTCCCACACTCCACTCACCCATAGACGGCGTTGACGTATTCAGAGTCACTGTTGTCCTGGCAATTGATGTTAATGCCCATGGCTGTCTCTGTGGGGGGGGGGGGGAGAGAGAGAGAGAGAGAGAGAGAGAGAGAGAGAGAGAGAGAGAGAGAGCGAGATTTCTTTAGTATTTTAAGAGAGTAATGCCAAGACACTTTCTGGACTAAACTCACTCATCAATCTCTTATTATTGACATTGTATTTGTAGAAGTGGCGATTTTAGACATACTTTTCTTATATGTATTTTACCCCTCTAGCATCACACTACATGTCTTCAGTGGCACATAAAAGCCTGTAGTGATGCTAAAATTCGTAATATATTGTGCCTGGCGACATTAGTGCAGTGGCAAGTGTCTGGCGAGTTTACTGTTATCTACGGTAGCCTAATCCTCTTATAATACAATGATATAAACAGCATAAAATTACCTTATGAGCGTATAAAAACACCTTTGCTATATAACACAAAGGTAAAAACTGCATAAAATAATTAAAAAGTTTATCATAACACCATTTCTATATGATAAAAAGATGAAAACGGCCTTAAACTACCGTATGAGTTAATAAGAATACTTTTTGCTATATAACACAAAGGTAAAAACAGCATAACAAGAAACAGCATAACATAAAAGGCAGACTCGACTATTTAAATTGTCTGTCTTTTTGATATTTTATGCCGTTATTATCTTTGTAGCATATGGTTTGTTTATACAGATTTTATATAGATTTGTAGATATTTTATGCCGTTATTATCTTTGTATTACAGTATATGATGGTTTGTTTATATAGATTTTATATAGATTTGTATTATGTTATATGTGTTTTGATAGGTTCATAATGGTGTTTTTATGATTGTTTTATAAGAAGACTAGGCTAGAGGGATAATACATATAATAATAGTACTTATTTATATGTATTTTTCACCCCTTAGTCCAATCTTCCTGTCATGCAAAGATAAAAACGCCTTACTATCAAAGCCAAAACTACCTTATTAAGCTTATCAAAACCCCTTATCTCCCCCTTACCACTACAACTACTATCAAAACTACTGCTACTTATCTCTCCCAAAGCACTACAACTACTATCAAAACTACTACTACTTATCAAAACACCACTACAACTACTATCAAAACTACTACTACTTATCAAAACACCACTACAACTACTATCAAAACTACTACTACTTATCAAAACACCACTACAACTACTATCAAAACTACTGCTACTTAATCTCTGCCTTAGCACTACAACTACTATCAAAACTACTACTACTTATCAAAACACCACTACAACTACTATCAAAACTACTACTACTTATCAAAACACCACTTCAACTACTATCAAAACTACTACTACTTATCAAAACACCACTACAACTACTATCAAAACTACTACTACTTATCAAAACCACTACAACTACTATCAAAACTACTATTACTTATCAAAACACCACTACAACTACTATCAAAACTACTACTACTTATCAAAACACCACTACAACTACTATCAAAACTACTACTACTTATCAAAACACCACTACAACTACTATCAAAACTACTACTACTTATCAAAACACCACTACAACTACTATCAAAACTACTACTACTTATCAAAACACCACTACAACTACTATCAAAACTACTACTACTTATCAAAACACCACTACAACTACTATCAAAACTACTATTACTTATCAAAACACCACTACAACTACTATCAAAACTACTATTACTTATCAAAACACCACTACAACTACTATCAAAACTACTACTACTTATCAAAACACCACTACAACTACTATCAAAACTACTACTACTTATCAAAACACCACTACAACTACTACCAAAACTACTACTACTTATCAAAACACCACTAC
>JACEEZ010013569.1:5000-10000 GCA_016584305.1 Chionoecetes opilio | reverse complement strand
CTCTGCAAAGTGTGCGGCGTATTTTTGTATTCTCTGTATTTGTTTTTTGTTTTTTGGAAAGGAGACTGGCTGAGGATGTGACAGAGAGAGAAAGAGAGTGTATGAGAAAGAGCGTCAGAGTGAGAAAGAGAGAGAGAGAGAGAGAGAGAGAGAGAGAGAGAGAGAGAGAGACAGACAGAGAGAGAGACAGACAGACAGAGAGAGAGACAGACAGACAGAGAGAGAGACAGAGACAGTGAGAGAGAGATAGAGGCAGGGACAGAGAGAGACAGACAGACAAAGAGACAGACAGACAGAGAAAGACATACATACAGAGAGAGAGAGATTGATCTAATTCAATAGCTTCTTAGAAAATACTAGTTGAATTTAATCTCTCCTAAGTCAGATTCTATTCTCTCTCTCTCTCTCTCTCTCTCTCTCTCTCTCTCTCTCTCTCTCTCTCTCTCTCTCTCTCTCTCTCTCTCCCCACACACTAACAAAACCTCACAAAAAGCAACAATAACTCATTCAACAACAACAACAACACTCATTTTCACACCCTACCAAAAACTAGCAAAACCCAACAACAACAACAACAACAACAACAACAACACTCATTTTCACACCCTACCAAAAACTAGCAAAACCCAACAACAACAACAACAACACTCATTTTCACACCCTACCAAAAACTAGCAAAACCCAACAACAACAACAACAACAACAACAACAACACTCATTTTCACACCCTACCAAAAACTAGCAAAACCCAACAACAACAACAACAACAACAACAACAACACTCATTTTCACACCCTACCAAAAACTAGCAAAACCCAACAACAACAACAACAACACTCATTTTCACACCCTACCAAAAACTAACAAAAACCCACAACAACAACAACAGCGGCACAGACACACACACACACACAAAGCTAGGTGAAGGGTGGCCCATGCATGGGTCTACCTCTGCCCCGGAGTAATGCAAGAGCTGCACCATGGGGAAGGGACCAGCCCACACCCTCACGATGGGGGTTTGCAAGCTCCACAGATACGAGCCGCCAGACATGACTTGGAATAGCTCTGAAACGTAATGAGTGGTGGTGATGGATGATGGTACTTGTTATGGTATTCTAATTACTAACTATGATAGGTAGTTACATTTAATTAGGACTTGTTTCGATATCAGTTTCTTTCATTCAGTGTTCCTGCCAATACGTTCGAGACTTGGGGTAGTTCATTCACTATGTATAAATATAGGGTACGTTACAGGGCGAGCAGTCAGTTATCTGGTCGCACTCGGGATATACACTTACTGTACGTGCTTGGATTTACTCGCCACACACTTGGATTTACTCGCCACACACTTGGATTTACTCGCCACACACTTGGATTTACTCGCCACACACTTGGATTTACTCGCCACACACTTGGATTTACTCGCCACACACTTGGATTTACTCGCCACACACTTGGATTTACTCGCCACACACTTGGATTTACTCGCCACACACTTGGATTTACTCGCCACACACTTGGATTTACTCGCCACATACTTGGATTTACTCGCCACACACTTGGATTTACTCGCCACATACTTGGATTTACTCGCCACATACTTGGATTTACTCGCCACATACTTGGATTTACTCGCCACATACTTGGATTTACTCGCCACATACTTGGATTTACTCGCCACATACTTGGATTTACTCGCCACATACTTGGATTTACTCGCCACATACTTGGATTTACTCGCCACGTACTTGGATTTACTCGCCACACACTTGGATTTACTCGCCACATACTTGGATTTACTCGCCACATACTTGGATTTACTCGCCACATACTTGAATTTTCTCGCCACATACTTGGATTTACTCGCCACATACTTGGATTTACTCGCCACATACTTGGATTTACTCGCCACGTACTTGGATTTACTCGCCACATACTTGGATTTACTCGCCACGTACTTGGATTTACTCGCCACTTACTTGGATTTACTCGCCACATACTTGGATTTACTCGCCACATACTTGGATTTACTCGCCACATACTTGGATTTACTCGCCACATACTTGGATTTACTCGCCACGTACTTGGATTTACTCGCCACGTACTTGGATTTACTCGCCACGTACTTGGATTTACTCGCCACATACTTGGATTTACTCGCCACGGGTATTCTAGTGAGACGTTGATTCCCTCACTAATATTACGCAGTGTTTTATCTGCGAGTACTCTGCTGTACTGTCTCGCTGCACTACATAGAAGCCCTGCACGTCAACTTGGAGTTTTACTTTCATGCAAGAATACTATTATATCTATTTCTCTGTTTATTGTGATTGATATGTTGCTGCTTCTGTATATCTATTTATTTCTTCATTATCTCTTATTTCTTGTATTATATCTCGGGTTTTTAATCATTTAGTTTATTATATATCTATCAATCCATCATTGGGGGCATACACCAGGGGGAACGTCGCCTCAGACACCCTACGACGCCACTCCCGGGGGTCACCATGCGCGAGTTCCCATGCAGGCTCCCTTCCCATTCCAAGCAGCTCTCGACAGGAAACATCAACTTGCCCCAGCCACGAGCCTTGTGGGCGCCCCCTTGGCCTCCTCCACGCCGGATTGTCTCTTACAGATACAACCCGATGGGAAGGGTCGGTTTCAGGGTAGCGTGCCACATGCCCATATAGCCGAAGTTGGCGCTGACGGACTATGTACGTAATAGGCCTCGATTCAGTCTCACGGTGCAATCGCTGGTTTGACACGTAATCATCCCAGCGATACCCCATGATTCTGTGAAGACACTTATTACCAAAGGCATCGATTCATCTCTTCAAGTCTCTATTTAGTGTCCATGTCTCACAACCATAGAGTAAGACAGGGATCACAAGCGACTTGAAGATCCGGATATTTGTCCTTCTGCACAGGTACCGACAACGCCAAATACTCCCGGTGAGCGAGTCCTTAACACCGTGTGACCATGTGTAAAGCTATGGTAATGGATTAGTGAGTGTGTAGAATGGTGTAGAATGATCTTAGGGCGGTGTGTTGGTCTTAGAATGAGGGGAAATGAAGCTGGTTACTGTTTTTGGTCGTTATTTCAGAAGAGATGTACGGAAAGTTGAAATTGTAAAGACGTATGGAAAGTGGACATTATTAAGAGATGTACGGGAAAAAATGTTGGGCTGTTGCGAGTGTGAAAATACGAGATACAGAGAACGATTGGCGATTTCCGGGAAGAACAAGAACAGCGAGAACAACTTGGTACATTTACGAGAACAGAAGAAACGACTACAACTCAATTACAAAAACAACAAAACAACAAAACAACATACAAAATACAACAACAGAATAAATATGATCGTAAGAAACACACTAATTCGCACACATACAAATACACACACACATACCACACACAGAACACATGCACAGAGAACACACACACACACACACACACAGAAACACACACGCACACACACAGAGAACACACACACACACACAGAAACACACACACACATAACACACACACAGAAACACACACACACATAACACACACACAGAAACACACACACACACACAGAAACACACACACACACACACACAAACACACATACATAAACACACACATATACACAAACACACAAAAAACACAAAGACACACACAAACACACACACAGAGAAAGAGAAGAAGCAAAATAGACATAAGAGTAGAAATAGTAATAATAACACACACACACACACACACACACACACACACACACATAGAACACACAAACACACAAACACAAAACGCAAACACACACACACACACACACACACACAGAAGGAAAAGCAGCATAAGAGAAATAGAAGTGCGAGTAATAGCCTAGTGATAATAGCACCACCACCACCCATCTCATTACCTCAGTTTCCTCACTGGAGCTGATCATGACAAAGGCCCGTGAGCCCAGCCACACACGCAGGGGCTTCTGTATCACATAGGCGCACCCCACTATCGTCTGGAACACCTCTGTAACACCACACCAAGCCTTCACTCCTCAAGCCCAACACACCTTACAACACCACACATACATAGCTAGTGCCTCCTCTGATAACAAACATGGATTGAATTGTATCTCTCTCTCTGTATGTGTCATGTAAGAACGTAAGCAAAGGGTTCAAAATACGTTATAACACAATAGCTGCCTAGTTCCTCCTCTTAGAAAATCATGAGGATTGAATTGTGTCTCGTTTTAGTGTCTGTCCGTCTGTGTTAGGATGTGGGTTGTAATGCTATGGAGATTTGCAAAAGGTTCAAACACGTTATAACACGACATGGCTAGTTCCTCCTCTTATAAAAACATGGATTGAATTGTATCTCTTAGTGGCTGTCTGTCTGTGTGTGTCATATAAGAACGTAAGGAGATTTGAGGCGTCCCACATAAGAGGGCCGCTCGCAGCACCCCGGCCAAAATCGAGATAACTATGTATAGCACTCTCGAATACAGTGTTTGAAGGGACACTCATCCATTCCCATGTGAAAGTTAACCCCTCAATAGAGTGCTGTAGTACATACTTATCTCTGCTTTGGGCTGGGGTGGCGCGAACACGCTTCTTATGCGGGACACCTCATTTGCAAAGGTTGGATTATTATTTATATATGTTTATAATTAAGGTTACAATACAACACATAGCTAATTCGTCATCTTGGAAAAACATGACGATTATATTTGCTCTCTTAGTGTCTGTCTGTGAAAGTTATAATGAATGTTATATACAAATGTTAAGGATAGGCCGAAATGGGTGGATATATATTAACTCTAAGAATTTCCTATGTGTTGTTTATAGAAATTAAGGTTTGAGAACTTTGGATTATTTACTCGAGTTAGAATTCATATGTTTTGTGAGGGCATTATGAGCTTTGTGATATTGAGGTTCAGTTCAGTTCAGTTGTGGGTCGGGAGTCAGGCCTTTTTTATCCGGCACTCCCTGACGTGTTTCTTCTTGCTGTCTGGGTCTTT
>JACEEZ010013569.1:0-2500 GCA_016584305.1 Chionoecetes opilio | reverse complement strand
CACGCCATACACACACACAGACATAGGTACATGGATACAAGCCCAACAAAAACATGCAATTATAATTTTTTTAAACCAAAATATTAAACCACATGCAAAATTATGTAACAAACCAAGAACACAAATAAAAAAACCGAAAAATTAAGTTATATTTAAAACCACAATTTCGTTCTCTCTCTCTCTCTCTCTCTCCTCTCTCTCTCTCTCTCTCTCTCTCTCTCTCTCTCTCTCTCTCTCTCTCTCTCTCTCTCTCTCTCTCTCTCTCTCTCTCTCTCTCTCTTTAAAACCCCACAAAATAAAGATACAGAGTTCAAACCTATTTCTTTCTCTCTCTCTCTATTTTTAAAACTGAGGTAAAATGAGGTATAGAGTTTTAAGTTTCAATTTTTTGTATTACATCTACGAGCACTCACTCTCTCTCTCTCTCTCTCTCTCTCTCTCTCTCTCTCTCTCTCTCTCCTCTCTCTCTCTCTCTCTCTTAAACCCAAAAAATGATGAATTTTTTTTTTTGCTATATGGATCTAAAACCCCAATCTCCTATTTAAATTCTCCTTTAAAACCCCAAAATATCTATAATAGTAAAAACCTATTCTCTCTTTTCCCTCTCTCTCTTTCTTTAAACCGCAAATTTAGATCATTTGTAAAACCTATTTCTCTCTCTTTCCCTCTCTCTCTCTCTTTAAAACCCGCCAAAATATATAGATATAGTGTAAAACCTATTGTTCTCTCTTCCCTCTTTAACCCAAATATATATATTAAAACCCTATTTTTTTCCTCTTTCCTCTCTCTCTCTTTAAAACCCGCCAAAATATATAGTGTAAAAACCTATTTCTCTCTCTCTCTCTTTAAAACCCCAAATAGTAAAATTAAACTTTTCTCTCCTTTAAAACCCGCCAAATATAAGATATAGTGTAAAACCTTTCTCTCTTTACCCTCTTCTCTCATTCTTTTAAACCGCACAATTAAGATATTGTAAAAATCTTTCCTTTCTCATCTCTTTAAAACCCCCAAAGAGAGTTTCAAGTTCAATTTTTTTCTATTTACTCTCTTCTATCCCCTTCTCTCAGTTCAAGCTCCCAAAACAAAAGAGTTAAATCTAATTCTTTTTCTCTATGTCTCTCTTTAAAACCCAAAAATGAGATAATTTCAAGTTACAATTTTTTTTATTATATCTAAGATCTCTCTCTCTCTCTCTCTCTCTCTCTCTCTTTCAAGCTCCCCAAAACAGAGAGAGAGTTAAAATCTATTTCTTTCTCTCTCTGTCTCTTTAAAACCCAAAAAACGAGTCATTTCAAAAAGTAAATCATGTCTAAGACCACAAAAATTATCCTTACTATCTTTCTAACTCTTAAAAAACCCTAAAAAAAAAAGCTAGAATTAAAACCTACTTCTACTAAGATACCAAACCTACAAACTTGACATCCTACAAAACACCCAATTATCTCTGTCTCTCTATCTTGCTATCACTTTAACCCCTTGAGACCCAGAACGTAATTTCCATTGTAATTTGGTACCATTAGACGCTTTTTAGTGACTATAAGCAATATGTAATAGCTATGACCTGTTTAGTATCCCTGTCGCCTAACTCATGTAGTATATTCAGTGACTTTTCGTAATTTTATGGCTCAACAACAGACAATTTAAACTATGTCCTACAAAATATCCAATTATCTGTCTCTCTATCTGCTATCACTTTAACCCCTTGAGACCCAGAACGTAATTTCCAGTGTAATTTGGGTACCATTAGACGCTTTTTAATTAATATAAGCAATATGTAATAGCTATGACCTGTTTAGTATCCCTGTCGACGAACTTATTTGGTATATTAAGTTACTTCTCGTAATGTTATGGCTCAACAACAGACAATGTTAAAGCAAAGGAAAGATCTGGCTGCTCTAGGGTTTTTAACGCCAATTGAGAAGCAGCGAGATAGGATTCTAACCTGTGTGAACTTTATGGTCGCACTTAGAGTCTGACACCAAGGCATAGGGATTAAAGCCCAGCCATATTCTGCTGACTTTGCCATACTCAGCAGAACGACCAATTTAATTCAGAAAAAACATTCTCAAAATATTAGTGTCTTCAATCTTCTGTCCTGTATGTGTGGTATTGTGTGTTGTTGTGGTAATACGGGGAAGTGTTTAGTGATATAATGATTTGGAATAAGCAATATGACCTGAGTATAGTGATCCCTAGTCACGAACATAATGGATAATTATTATTCTGTAATGTTATGGTCAGAGAAGAGACAGAGTTAAAGAAAGGAAGATGAGCGGAGAGAGAAGAGCCACAAGCGAGAGAAGGGAGAAGGAAGGCGACAGATCGAAAAGGAAGAAAGAGTACTGCTGACTTCATACGTAGCAATTATTTCGGAAAACCATCTAAAATTTAGGGTTTTAATTTATTTAAATTTTTTGGGTTTTTTTTTTTTTTGCAAATGTTTTTTTTTTTTTTTTTTTTTTAATCCCGGGTTTTTTTTTTTTTAAAGGGGGGGGGGGGG
>JACEEZ010013567.1:390000-418441 GCA_016584305.1 Chionoecetes opilio | reverse complement strand
GGTCATCCTAAAGTGGGCTTAAAACCTTCCCTGGTCAACCGATTCCAAAACTGGAATATGATGGGATTCCGCCGCAGGGGGCGGCACCTATCGCGGAC
Organism: Chionoecetes opilio; assembly: GCA_016584305.1. Classification (NCBI taxonomy): domain Eukaryota; kingdom Metazoa; phylum Arthropoda; class Malacostraca; order Decapoda; family Majidae; genus Chionoecetes; species Chionoecetes opilio. The sequence goes on along the minus strand of JACEEZ010013567.1, from coordinate 418,343 downwards.
AGACAGACAGACAGACACACACACACACACACACACAATTTCGATTATATTATTACTAGCCCAAAGCCGCCCTCCGGGCGGCCTTTTTGGCTAGCCCCTGCGGAGGGCTATTGGTGGGCCTTCGGCCCACCAAACACAGACTCCCCAGATAGCCCCTTCTAACTTTCCCTGAAATCATGGATGTAGAAAATGTATGTATTAACGCAAACCCACCCCAACCCATTCACTCACCCATTACCATCACCCCCTACCCATTCACTCACCCATTACCCACCCCACACCCATTCACCCCACCCATTACCCATCCCCACACACCCACCCATCACCCCCCACCTATTCCCTCCCCCATCCCCCATCACCCCCAACCCATCCCCCCCACCCATTCACTCACCATTACCCATCACCACACCCCCACCATCCCCCCACCTATTCCCTCACCCATCCCCCCCAAACCATCACCCCCCCCCCATTCACTCACCCATCACCCCACACCCATTACCCATCACCCCCAACCCATCACCCCCACCCATTCACTCACCATCACCCACACCCATTACCCATCACCCCACCCATTCACTCACCCATTACCATCACCCTACATCAAGGTTTCCTCAATTCTCGAAAACCACTTTTTTTTTCACAGTTCTCGCTAATAGGCTGCAAAAAAAAAAAAAAAAAAAATTGGTAATCGGATCATCTCATAAGTGGGCTTAAAACCTTCCCCTGGTCGAGCTGATTCCAAAACTGTGACATATGATGGGATTCCGCCACGGGGGGCGGCACCTATCGCTGACAGACAGACAGACAGACAGACAAACACACACACACACACTTTCTTTTATATTATTATAGATAGACTAGCCGCAAACCCCGCCTCGGGGGGAACTTTTGGCTAGCTCCTGCGGAGGGCTATTGGTGGGCCTTCGGCCCACCAAACACAGACTCTCTAGATAGCCCCTTCTAACTTTCCTGAAATCATGGATGTAGAAATGTATGTATTAACGCCTTACCCATCACCACACACCCATTCACTCACCAATTACCCATCACCATACACCCATTCACTCACCCATTACCCGTAACCCCCCACCCATTCACTCACCAATTACCCATCACCACACACCCATTCACCTACCCATACCCATCACCCCCACCCATTCACTCACCCATTACCCATCACCACACCCCCATTCACTCACCCTTTTACCCATCACCCCCCACCCATTCACTCACCCTTTACCCATCACCACACACCCATTCACTCACCCATTACCCATCACCACACCCATTCACTCAACCTTTACCATCACCACACACCCATTCACTCACCCATTACCCATCCCCCCCCACCTATTCCCTCACCCATCACCCATCACCCCAACCCATCCCCCCCCAACCCCATTCACTCACCCATCACCCCACACCCATTACCATCACCCCCCATTCACTCACCCATTACCCATCACCCTACATCAAGGTTTCTTCAATTCTCGCAACCCAACTTTTTTTCACAATTCTCGCTAATGGGCTGTTTAAAAAAAAGAAAAAAAAGTGATCGGATTATCTATAAGTGGGCTTAAAACCCTTCCCTGCTCGACCCGGTTCCAAAACTGTGCCATATGATGGGATTCCGCCACACGGGGGCGGAACCTATACCACAACACACCACAACACACACACACACACACCACACACAACACACACACAGACAGACAGACACACTTTCGCTTATATTATTATAGATAAATAGGGGAGGCGGTAGCGGATTGGTTAGCGTTTCCAACTGGCGTTCTTGGTGACCCGAGTTCAATCCCCGACGAAAACCAAAACCTTTCTACACCGTCGAGGGCCTAAGAACACCCACATGCCCTGCCCATCAACTCTATCTTCGAATGCAAGTGCATCGGAGGACACGGGCATTTTCACAGTAACCTAGGCCATCATTGTCTCACAGCACAAAAATTTAGATTGTCTTTTATCATTTGGTTCCAGTGATATTTAAGGATCAATTGTATATTGTATAGAATATTTTTACCAAAAAGCTGCAGATATTAGGGTAATTTCACAGTCACAACAAATACATTGCGACAACGTAACAAAATTATTCAACAACTTGAAAGCTGAACACCTCAAATTTTCTTCCTTTTTGTATATATTTACCACAATTAAAATAGGTTAATATGTATAAAATATACGCGTTAAATGTAATTAAGTATGGTATAATTTATATATGTCAGCGCCGACATCGGTATATTACACTAATTTTTCCGTCCACAATGTCCACTCCGACACATCGGTCTATATCTTATGCCAGAATATATGAAAGTCTATTGTTTTTTCATTGATATACAAGACACTATAAGGGGCTATATATAGTCCCTTTTTAGTGTCTTGTATATCATGAAAAAAAAATAGACTTTCATATATTCTGGCATAAAATATAGACCGATGTGTCGGAGTGGACATTGTGGACGGAAAAAATTAATGTAACATAAACGAGTCGGCGTGAATATATAAATTATACATACTTATTACATTTAACGCGTAATTCTATAACCATATTAACCTATTTTAATTGGGTAAATAATATATTTTACATATATACAAGCAGTAGTAAAGGCCAAATTTCCCTTAATTCATTTAATTAAATGAGACACCAAGTTCCGTCCAACATTCGAATACTTTTGGCGCTGAAAAAAAAGTTATTGGACATACACTCTTGAAATGTTGGATGATGTTGGTTCAATGAGATATATATTTATATAGATATGGTATTTATTATATATATATATATATATATCATATTTATACTGATATATATATATATATATATATATATTATATATATATATTATATATATATATTATATATATATATATATATACTATTATATATTATGTATAATATATCTATTAGGTACGCCGTAGGTCCAATGAAAAGTGAAATTAGATGATTTCGAATTTAGGCAGGGTGTTTTTCTTATGGAAAGTTGAATTTAAAGGTGTTTGTCCCTTCCAACTTTTTGTTTTTGAGCCGTTCTTTGCTATGCAAACAATGGACGTTGTATATTTATAATGCACAACATAGATTAAAGTGCGTTTGCCCATATTAAGGCATTGCTCCACACTGCAAAAATGGAACTAATAAAATCGTCTTAGAAATTCCATTTTACATAAGAAATTGGCATGCAAAGTTCAGAAGAAATAATTGTTTGTTCTCGGCGTACCCTGACCAGAGTACCAAAATAGTTGGATTGGTTACGATGGAGAAGGACATGATCCAGGCGATGTGCCCGACAGCTATGGGACTGCACCCAGGGTTGTATCAAGGACGGAGCATGTGTCATGACAGAGGTGGCCTCAGAGGTACCTTTGACTTTGTACAGAGTACTCCGGTGCCAACCTGAGAAGCCCTGCGTTTCAAGGTGGCTCGAGCTCTCTATATCTGCTGGTGACATATGAATCCGCCGACTCACTGATGTACTGCAGGTGACTCAACTAGGGCCAACATTGGTGGAAGGGTTGTACATCACGCCCATTTTGGAGAATCTGGGACGCAAGCCTCTTCTTGGAGTATACTGCTTGTTGCACACTACGAGTTTGCCACCTTCGGCCACCTCATCACCAGTCATCGACAGGGCCTATCCTCATTTGACGTGGCTTCACGGGGAACAACACATCACATCCCCCCCAGTGTGCAGTCTTCTGTCCAGCTTGATGAGATGGCAGTACAACGCAGAGTTACAGAGTTAGTTGCCAGCGGTGAAGATCTCACAGATACGGAGTATAGTACTGTCAACATTTCCTACGACCGAAGGTCTCCTCTAGCGGGTCCGCTGTAAGCGGTGCGTTCTCACCGTCCGAGCTGCGGAGATCAAGTGTGGGCAAAGTGTCCCACCCCCTTTCCCTAGAATGGCTCACGTCAGCCCAGCTACCGCTCGTTGACATGTGGGCCCAAAAGCAATGACTGACTGCATAAGAAACTGACTACCCTGAATTCGAGTCAGTACTGCCTGCAGGTGTACTCAACACTCTACTACGACAATCAAGGTTCACCGACAGACTAGAGGACGTCCCAAGCCATCCTCCTGCAGCTCAGAGTTATGAGGGTTCGTGCAGCCCAAAGGTCCAAACACTTGTGTACCTTCTACAGTCGGACAGGAGCATTGTTTCGCACATTCAGATGTGTCCCTCTCTCCTGACATGGCGAGTCAGAGTGAGTACGACCGCAGGTTCGCCGTGACCCCATTTTGAGCTTAGGCTGGCGGGAGTATGGGGACACCATTTTAGGAGCTCTGCCTTCTACACCCAAAGTAGGAACTTGTCAGCCCCGTTTGCAGACACTGATCACTGGCCGCCTGCCTAAGGTGCACAGCCGGGCATTTCACTCTGTTCACTGTCCGGGGATCAGATCCAGGAAATCCTGGTCAAGCCAGTACGAGTTCCGGATTCTCTATCACATCACTCAGATGCACCGAAAGGTCGTGAAGCAAGTGACGAGGCCTGCGGCAGCAGTGGTGGGGCCGCGCAGGCCGAGACGTTCATTCCGGGCTCGGGCCCCACCCGGAGACCTATGCCTGCTTCAGGTCTAGAAGACCATGATGAACCGTTCTAGGCCAACGTAGAGGCTGGTGACCTGTGATATAGTGCCATGATAATCACTGATCAGAAAGAGCTTACCACGCTAGTCATTTGGAAATCACGCTTTAAGTGCTGATGACATAACGGGACCAAAACGGAAACTGCTTACTCATTTTTCGTCTGTATTCGATAAGGGTGCAATTAAGTGCGATTTTGATAGTACGAATGCTCATATGCAAATGCAATAAAGACATAAAATAGTCTTAGAGTTTCTTTTACATAGGAAGTGTCATGCCATGTTGAGAAAAGTTTTTAGTTATAGAACGGCGTACCCTATACATGATATATCATCGGCTATATGATTCTATATATATAGATCATATATATCTATCTCAAATAATATATAATATCTATATTATATATAATATATATATCTTACTATATATATAAGGCATAGATTATCTATATTCCCTATGTTGCCGCGCCTGAAATCGTCATATATATGATATATATACCTAACATATATATTTGTCTCAATATAGTAATATATGTATAATTATATATATATATATATTCTATATCCCTTATTTATATACATTATAATATATAGTTATTCTATATATATAATATATATATAATATATATCTAGTATTATAAATATATATCTAATATATATATATTGGGCTCCGCCGAGGGTTCCTCCCTCCGATACAATCTTTATTTTTTCCTGTAACCTGTCCCTATCGATCCGGTGGCCGCTTCGGCCCACCTAACAGGCTGCTCTCTGGGCCTTCAAACTCACTAAGTGGGAGTACCTAAGGCAGTACTACTCGCTTTTAGCATGGAATGATTACTGGCTTCCATGTTCAACGACCCATCTCTTTGTTGCAGAGCGCATAACTGAGGTCATAGTCTCGTGGCATGGTGCGTACATTTCCACACCTTTCTCTAATCCTCAAGGCCCGTTCCCGGGTTTAACTCTGCTTGGTTCTCTCATGCTGTCCGAGATATCGAGGTTGGCTCTCCTAACGGTACCGTAAGCATCCATCTCCTGACAACTCATGCCTCTAACCTTATATTTCTGCGCACGTATCATGCCAATCTTTTACGGTCAACTTACCAAATAACTCCTTTTCTTCTGGCAAATGTCAAAATCTTTCTGAATCAAATTCCTCTCGTGACTGTCTGCATCTAGCAAATAAACACGTCGTCTACTTCCCAATTTTTTTTCTTCTTTTAACTCTTCCCTCTTATGCTTCATCCAGACATGGTCTCCTTCACAGCTGTCTCATACTATTTCTTATAAGCTGATACCTCTTCCGCTCATACTCCTTTGCTGATAAAATTCACTCCTCTGGTTTTGACGGGGTGCTTGTGTTCTATGCTTTCCTCCACCCTCTGTCTATATTGATGCTATGTGCTAGTAATGAGCTTCGGTACATGTTGTTTTCTTTTCCTGTATCTAGGCCTAGATCCTCGGCATTCTTTACGGTTCATTACGGAGTCGTCCTCTATTGTTCCTCCAAATACTTTGCTTCTGTGTTGTGCACCCTGCTGGTCAATGACTTTTCCGGTCGTTGTCTAGTCTACTTCCATCTTTTCCTTCTTGCTGGACATGCGTTTGCTCACATCGCCAATGTTGTCTCTGGGACGTGGCTAAGAATGGTGACACGTGACTAATTCCTTTCAAATTACCTGTTCCTATAGCTTCTGACTTCCTACCTTCTAAAGTATTATGGATCTATACTATAATATAGATTCTTAGCATCTATCTGCTCACAATCTTCTATCTGATCGGCATACGTTTCCGTAAAGGGCGATCTACTGACGGGCGATCTTTCTAGCTTTCCTAGCTGAATCTTGGTCATCCCTTTAGGGGTTTCGGTTGCAACCTTTTGTCTGTTTGGCCGCTTGACGCATATCAAATAGCTTTTGTTAAGTCTGCACATAATCTTTTAGTTTTCAACTACCCATCATCTAGGTTTCTATCATTCTCGTCTGTAACTTCTTCTATGTTTTCCTTTCTCTACCGTTTTCTATTGCAGCTACTGTAACGGACATTCGTTCTGTTCTCCGATAATCTATCTAGTCGGTGTTCCTGCGTAGGGTTTCTGTCCTATCACTTCCACACCCTTTCTATTATCATTAATGTTTCTTCTCCCCCCCTCCCTACCTCTAACTCAAAGCCCTACCTATCCACCCTAACGCATCATTATTCTATCCCTCTCCATTTTTTCAAAGTCTTTTATTAGCGTTCCAACTCACTAGGGTTGTGTAGGTTGGGCTTTCACGCGAGAGATGCCACCGAGCGCCTAACTTCTGATCTTTCTATAATTTCTGATTGGGGCAAAGCAAACCTTGTTTTTGTTCAATGCCTCAAAACCCCAATTTCTTCCCTATCTACTCGACAAAACCTACCAGATAACTATCCCCTCTTCTTCAATGACACTCAAATGCCCTCCTTCTTCTAAAATGAAACATTCTGGGACTATCCTTTACTAAAAATCTGACTGGAAATCTCACATCTCATCTCTTCTTAAACAGCTTCTAAAATTTTGGTGTCCTGTGGCGCCCTGCGTTTTTTTTTTCTCCCTCCCAATTGCTTGTTTTCTACAGGGGCCTTATCAGCCCTGTATGGAGTATGTCTCACATGTTTGGGAGGCTCCACTCATCAGCTCTCCTAAACAGGGTTGAGTCAAAGCTTTTCGTCTCACCAACTCCCCTCCTCTGACTGACGGTCTTCAATCTTTAACCCACCGACGCAATGTTGCTTTTCTTGCTCTCTTCCACCGTTATTTTCATGCTCCGCTCTTCTGAACTTGCTAACTGCATGCCTCCCCCCCCCCGCGGCCTCGCTGCATGACATTCTACTCTCATTCCCATCCCTATTCTGTCATCTTCCTAATGCAAGAGTTAATCAGTGTCTTTACTCTTTCATCCCTTTCACTGGTAAACTCTGGAACTCTCTTCCTGTTTCAATTTTTCCTCTTTCCTATGATTTAAATCTTTTCAAAAGAAGAGTAACAGGACACCTCCCAAACTAAAATTGTCTCTCCCTTTTTTTTATATTATTCTATTACTGTCTTCTGTATAGGGACTGGCAACAAAGGCGGGCTTTGTGTTACCCATTTTTTTGTGTGCCCTTTGCCATCCTTTGATTAAAAAAAAAAAAATAAAATATAATAATGTATTATATATGTATTATAATATATATATTATATATATATTTTATTTTTATAATATATAATATTATATAATATATATATATATTGTAACTATATATATATAAAATTATATATATTATATATATAATATATATATAATAATATATAATATGTATGAAAATGTGTTATATATTATATAATAGTATGTAAATGTTTATATAGGTTTTAAATATATTATATATAAAATTATTATTTTAAATATTTATTATATATATATATATTATATATATATATATATATATATATATATATTTTATATTATATATATAAGCGAAAGTGTGTGTGTCCTGTCTGTCTGTCTGCCCCGCGATGGGTCCGCCCCCTGTGGCGAAATCCACCATAGGGCACAGTTTTTGGAACCAGCTCGACCGGGGAAAGGGTTTTAAGTCCGTTTATAAGATGATCCGATCACTTTTTTTTTTTTTTTTACAGCCTATTAGCGAGAATTGTGAAAAAAAAATGTGGGTTGCGAGAATTGAGGAAACCTTGATGTAGGGTGATGGGAAATTTGGTGATGAATGGGTGGGATGATGGGTGGGGGGGTTTGTGGGGTGATGGGTAGGGGAATGGGTCGGGGGTGATGGGTGATGGGTGAGGGAATAGGTGGGGGTGATGGTATTGGTTGAGTGAATGGGTGTGGGGTGATGGGTAATGGTGAGTAAATTTGGGTGGGGATTTGATGGGTAAGGGGTGAGTGAATGGTGGGGGGGTGATGGGTAATGGGTGAGTGAATGGGTTTGGGGTGATGTGAATGGGTTGGCGGTATAGTATATTCTAAATCCATGATTTCGGGAGTTAGCAGGGCTATCTGGAGAGTCTGTGTTTGGGGGGTTTGAAGGCCCCCAATGCTCTCCGCAGGAGCTAGCCAAAAGTCCGCCCGGAGGGCGGCTTTGCGGCTAGAAATATATAATAATTAGGTACGCCGTAGGTCCAATGAATAGTGAAATATAGTTTTTTTTCGAATTTGGAAAGGGTTTTTTTCCTTATGTAAAATTGAATTTTTAAGGTGGTTCCTTTTTCAACTTTTTGGGGTTTTGGGGCACTTTTTTGCTATGCAAAATGGATTTTTATATTTATATGCAAAACATAGCTTAAAGTGCAATTTGCATAGTAGAATTGCTCAATGCAAAAAATGGAACGGGAAATAAAATCGTCTTAGAATTCCATTGTATATGGAAATTGGCATCCAAAGTTCAAAAAGAATTTTTTTTATCGGCGTACCTAACCGGGGTACCAAATATTTTGGATTGGGTTACGATTGGAGGAAGGACAAGACCAGGGCGATGGTGCCCGACAGCTATGGGAAACTGCACCCAAGGTTTGATCAGGGGGAGCATGTTTTCAGTGACAGAGGAGCCATCTGGAAGGTACCTTTGGCACTTTGTACCAGAGGACCCGGTGCCACCTGAAAGCCTGCGTTCAAGGTGGCTCGGCTCTCTATGATCTGCTGGTTGACATACGACTATGATGTACTTCCCCGACTCACTGATCGTACTGCAAGGTGACTCACTAGGCCAACAGGGGGGGAAGGGTGGGACTCACGCCCATTTGGGGAAAGTGCTGGGACGCAAGCTCTTCTGGAGTATTGCGTGTTTTCACACAACGAGTTGCCCCTGCGCCACCTTAAACACCAGCATCGACGGGGGCCTACCTCATCTGACATGGCTAAACGGGTCCCAGTGTGCGACTGCTGTCCAGCGTGAATGAGATGCAGTAAAAACGCAGAGTTCAGAGGAGTGCCATGCGGTGAAGATCTCCCCGGAGATACCGGAGTATATCCTGGTCAACATGTCCACCTGACTCAGCAGGGCTCCTACCCGCTGGTCCAGGCTGTGAAGCGGGGCGTTCTCCCGTCCGAGCTGCAGGAGATCAAAGTGTGGCAAGGTGTCCCCACTCCAGATTGGCTCACCACCCGCCCAGTCCCCTCGTGTACATGTGGACCAGAAAGCATGGACTGACTGGCCAAAGAACTGAACACCCTGGAAAACCTAGTCAAGTACTGCCTGCAGGTGTACTTCAAAACTCTACTACGACATCAAGGTTCATCACACGACTAGAGGACGGCCCCAAGCACATCCTCACGCAGCTCAAGTGGATGGTTCGCAGCCCCAAAAAGGTCCAAACAGCTGTGCCCTGCTACGTGCGGACAGGAGCATGGTTTGCACACTCAGAATTAGTCCTCCTCTCCGTGTGGCGAGTCAGAGTGAGGACGACCGCAGGTTCGCTGTGACGCAGATTTGAAGCTGAGGACTGGCGAGGAGTATGGGGACACCAGTGTAAGCCCTCGCATCACACCCACTGAACTTGTCAGCCACCAGCTTGCAGGCACTGATCCTGGTGCACGAGCCGGCATTCACCTGTTCACTGTCCGGGGATCAGATCCAGGGATCCTGGGTAAACCCTATGGAGGTTTCAGAGTTCTCTATCCACACTCAGAGCACCGAAGAGTCGTGAAGCAGGTGACAGAGGCTGCGGCAGCAGTGGTGGGCAGCAGGCCAGAGACGGGTTCATCCGGCTCGGGCCCCACCACCGGGAGACCATGCCTGCTTCAGGTCTAAGAAGGGCATTATGGACCCTGTTCTAAGCCAATGTAGAGCTGTGACAGGGGATATAGTGCCTGATGAATCAACTGATCAGAAAAAGCTTACCACGCTAGTTTATTTGGACTCATATTGGTGCATGAATGCAAAAAACAACCAACCGACACTGCGACTCATTTTGCATTATTCGATAAGGGTGCAATATAAAGTGCGATTTTTTCATAGTAAGAATTGCTCAAATGCAAAAATGGGAAATTTGATAAAATCGTCTTAGAATTACCATTTACATAGGAATTGGCATGCCAAAGTTGAGAAAAAGAGTTTTTGTTATATAACGGCGTACCCTAATTTTTATATATTATATTTAATTATATATATTTTTATATATATATATATATAATATATATATTTTATATATTTAAAAGGAGAACCTCGTTTATCCGGCACCCTCGGGGGGAGCGGATGCCGGATAATTCATTTTGCCGTTGTTTTTGAGAGTTACTCTTATGGAATCGCCCAAAATCCCTTTTTTTTTGTTTTTTTTTTTTTTTTAAATATTTTTTTTATATACATCAAAGGAACTGGCCAAGGGCACAACAAAAATGGGTAAAACAAAGCCCGCTTAGTTGCCAGTCCCTATAAAGAAGACAGTAGGAGAATAAAATAAAAAGAGGGGTGAGCCAATTGTGTTCGGGAGGTGTCTTGTTACTCGTTTTTTGAAAAGATGTAAGTCATAGGAAAGTGGAAAAATAGAAACGGGAAAGGGGTCCAGAGTTTACCAGTGAAAGGGATGAAAGGGTTTGCCAACCCTGCGTACCCCATCAAATTTGAACTAATTTCTGCATTTTCTCAGTTTTTGAAATAATTATACCTATTTAATGCCTGGGTTATCCTGCTGAGTGCCCTTTTCTACCCTGCACTCCTCGTCAGGATGGACAAGCTAGTCCTCGTGTCCCACCCCCAACCCCCGAACACTCTCCTCTCTTTTTTCACAGGATCTCTCTGACGAGCTCAAGCTAGCCCATGTCCTAACCTGCTGGAGGCCCGGCGAAGAAAGAAAAAAAAAAAAAAAAAAAAAAAAATGCCTGGGTCGATTAGTGCCGTTGTTTTGAGGCTGCCGTTGTTTTAAATCCGTTAAATGAGGTTCTCCCCGTATATATTTTTAATATATATATATATATATATATATATATATTATATATATATATAGTATTTTAATTATATTTATATTATATATAACGTATTATTTTTATATATATATATTTAAAAATATATATATTATAATATATATGATATATATATTATATATATATATATGTATAAAATATATTTTATTATATATATATTTAGTATTATAAAATCATATATATACTATATATATATAATTTTAACTTATAATATTCCATAATATAAAATATATTATATATTATTATATATATTATATATGTACTTTATATACTCATTTATATACTTATATATTAAAATCATTATATATAATATAAAATAAAACATATTATAATATATATTATATATATATATATATATTTTTATTTTATATATATAATATATAGTAATAAAATATATATAAAATATATATATATCTTATACATATATATATTATTATATATATATAGTATAAAACATAACATTATATATATATATACATGATACTATATATACATATATATATACATATCCTTATTAAACAATACATATATTATCATTTATATATATATATATATATATATCAATATATATTATTATTATATATATATATCTTATATTATATCTATAATTTATCAATATCATTATAATCTATATCTATATATATATAATATATCTATATATATATATAGTTATATATATATATACTATATATTTTATATATATTATATTATATATATATATCTATCTTATATATATATATATATATATATATCATATTATATTCATATATATACATATATATATATTATTTATATATATCATCTATCTTCCTATATACTATATCTAATATATGATATATATTATATATATATATATATATATATATTATAATATATATAATATATATATATATACTTATCGTTAAAGTGATAGCTAGTTCAGCGTTTATTATCTTTTTAAAGATAATATCTTTTTGTCTTAAGAGTGTCTTATTCTCTTTTGTAATCATTTTTATGACTTCGCCTTAGCTTGTCATGTTTACTGTATCGCGATTTCGGGTCTAAGAACCCTTCTTCAGCAGGATGTGGAAGATGTTTTCTCCTCAGATGTAGAGGTGAGCAAGATTTAGATGAGAGATGAAGCGGTATTTATAGCTGAAGTCTGCCTGCCACGCAGCCTATTAGTGTCATTGATTGGTAGATAGCTTCTGCTTCTCGTCTTCTTGAGTGGGAGACGCTGATTGGTTGTTTGGTCTTCGCTTGGCTTTTCTGTGAGTAGGCTGTTATTTGCTTTTGTTCATTTCATGCTGGGTAGAGCTTGTAGGTCGTTTGCCTGTACGTTAAGCTTGGGATTGATCTCTTTTATGTACAGTGCTTCTAGGATGGGAAGTCGCCGCACATCTGCACACATGTCAACCAATTCTGTATTTTCTTCTAGAAATTTTCTTGTGATGATGACGCAATGTTTTTCTAATAGGTGACTTTTTGGGGCTCCGGAAGTTAGGTGGCAAGTAAGACGTCTGGACAGCTTCGTTGTCGTCATGCCGATGTAGGATGAGGGAGGACTTCACAGTTTCCTCTTTTGCATGTGATCCTATATGCGACATGGGACTTTTGTTTTGTCTCCTTCGTCTGGCTTGGGCTGTTACGGAGAAGGAGGTTGCTAGTGTTCTTGTTTTTGTAATAAATTTGTAGTTTTATTCTCCTCTCTGGGTCTGCAGGTTTCACATTACGGTGGACGATTTGTGATATTATTCTTTCTTCTTCCTGGTGAGCGGTGGAGAAGAAAGCCCGGTAGAAGATAGTTATATCTTGACTCTTTTTTGTGGCGTTAGGGTTGTACCAGTTCTCCATGATTTTCTTAGTCTGACGGTTGATGTCTCTCTCGCTGAAGCCGTTGTTGATGAGGACTTGAGTGGATTGCTCGATTTCTTTGTGCATAAGTTGCCATGTACTGCAGTGTGTGAGATCTCTTCTGATGTAAGCACCTATTGTGGAATCTTTATATCTCTGCGGGCATTCGCTTTCTCCGTTGAGGCAGAGTCCGGTGATCGTTGGTTTCACGTAGACGTTTGTGATGAATGATTCTTCTTTCTGCGTTACAAGGACGTCTAAGAACGGCATTGATTTGTCTGAACTGCTTTTTATGGTGAAGGTGAGGCCTGAAGTATCTTGTAGGCAGAGCTTCAGCTGTTCTGCTTCGTAGTGACTTGCCGTTTTGATGAAGATGTCATCGATGTAGCGGCAGTATATGTCGGGCTTGCTTATTTTCTTGAATACTTCTTCTTCTACGCAGCCCATGAAGAAGTTTGCCAGCAATACTCCTAAGAAACCCACCTACCTTCACCATAGAAAGCAGCTCAGACAAATCAATGCCGTTCTTAGACGTCCTTGTAACGCAGAATGAAGAATCATTCATCACAAACGTCTACGTGAAACCAACGAACACCGGACACTGCCTCAACGGAGAAAGCGAATGCCCGCAGAGATATAAAGACTCCACAATCGGTGCTTACATCAGAAGAGCTCTCACACACTGCAGTACATGGCAACTTATGCACAAAGAAATCGAGCGATCCACTCAAGTCCTCATCAACAACGGCTTCAGCGAGAGAGACATCAACCGTCAGACTAAGAAAATCATGGAGAACTGGTACAACCCTAACGCCACAAAAAAGAGTGTTAAGCTTTTTCTGATCAGTTGGTTCATCAGGCACTACATCACAGTGTCACAGCCTCTACGTTGGCCTAGAACGTGTCCATCATGTCCTTCTTAGACCTGAAGCAGGGCATGGTCTCCCGGTGGTGGGCCCGAGCCCGGATGAACCCTTCTCTGGCCTGCTGCCCCACCACTGCTGCCGCAGCCTCTGTCACCTGCTTCACGACTCTTTCGGTGCTCTGAGTGTGGATAGAGAACTCCGGAACCTCGTACGGCTTGACCAAGATCTCCTGGATCTGATCCCCGGACAGTGTACAGGTGAATGCCGGCTCATGCACCTGGCCAGGCTGCCAGCTGATCAGTGTCTGCAAGCTGGTGGCTGACAAGTTCAGCTTTGGTGTGATGCGAGGTCTTACACTGGTGTCCCCATCCATACTCCTCGCCAGCCCTCAGCTTCAAAATCTGGGTCACGGCGAACCTGCGGTCGTCCTCACTCTGACTCGCCATCAGCGAGAGGAGGACACATTCTGAGTGTGCGAACAATGCTCCTGTCCGCACGTAGAAGGTCACAGCTGTTTGGACCTTCTTGGGCTGCGACCTCATCACTCTGAGCTGCGTGAGGATGTGCTTGGGGCCGTCCTCTAGTCTGTGGTGAACCTTGATGTCGTAGTAGAGTTTGAAGTACACCTGCAGGCAGTACTTGACTAGGATTTCCAGGGTGTTCAGTTCTTTGCCAGTCAGTCCATGCTTTCTGGTCCACATGTACACGAGCGCTTGGGCTGTGGTGAGCCATCTGGAGTGGGACACCTTGCCACACTTGATCTCCTGCAGCTCGGACGGGAGAACGCCCCGCTTCACAGCCTGGACCAGCTGGTAGGAGACCTGCTGGTCAGTGGATATGTTGACCAGGATATACTCCGGTATCTCCGTGAGATCTTCACCGCCTGGCACTCCTCTGAACTCTGCGTTGTACTGCATCTCATTCACGCTGGACAGCAGACTGCACACTGGACCCGTGAAGCCAGTGTCAGATGAGGTAGGCCCGTCGATGCTGGTGATTAGGTGGCGCAGGGGCAACTCGTTTGTGTGCAACACGCATATACTCCAGAAGAGCTTGCGTCCCAGCATCTTCTCCAAATGGGCGTGAGTACCACCCTTCCACCCCGTGTTGGCCCTAGTTGAGTCACCTTGCAGTACGATGAAAGAGTCGGTGGAGTCGTATGTCACCAGCAGATCATAGAGAGCCTGAGCCACCTTGAACGCAGGCTTCTCAGGTGGCACCGGGTCCTCTGGTACAAAGTGCCAAAGGTACCTTCCAGATGGCTCCTCTGTCACTGACACATGCTCCTCCCTGATCAACCTTGGGTGCAGTTTCCCATAGCTGTCGCGCACCATCGCCCTGGTCTTGTCCTTCCTCCCATCGTAACCCAATCCAACTATTTTGGTACCCTGGTGCCTCCCCTGGTCAAGGTCCCTGGCCGATGCCATGGCATCGTGCCTGGCCCTCCTCTGCTTGTTAGCATCGCAGACCAGGTACGACATGTCTGGAGAGAGGTGGCCGTCAGCGATAAGGTCCTGGAGGAATCCAGAAGCCAAGGCAGCAGCAGCAGTGGGTGGAACGTCCAACCGGATGCTTGCCAGCGCCAGGTTCCGGACTGGCATTGTGTTTCTTCTTGCAGCTGGCCTCTCCAAGTACTGCATCACAAGGGATGCCAGGGACCCCAGCCTCTCCCTGAGCAGTCGGTCTACCAGTATGGCAGCCTCCTGTTGCTCCTGCCTCTTTCCTCTGAATGGCAGGGTGAACGACTCCTCCGTCCCATCCTCAGAATCCTGGTGATCTTCAGCCTGGCCCAGGAACATCTGCTCCTGCAGCTCAAGACGTCTGACCTTTTCATCTTTCTGCTTCTGCTTCTTCAGCTTAGCCTCCTCTTCTAACTGCTTTCTCTTTGCTGCTTTCACTTGTTTATGCGTCTCATTCTTGTCTACCCCTGTCATCATCATTGCACTCTCCTCCCCGACTTTGATCCTCTGGTAGTACAGCCACTCTTGGTCTAAAGTAGGGACTTTGCTGGCCAGGGGGCAGTCACACTGCACGTGTGCTCTTGCGTGGCACAGCTGGGGGTTGGAGCAGTGGGATTCCTGGTCCATGCAGAGGAAGATCGTGTGAGGGCAGGCCGTTATGTCAAACAGCCTGTCCATATTCTTCTCCACGAATTCCTTTACTGCTTTAGTTGCTCTGTCTCTCACCACTTCACTAACCTTCTTCCAAAAATTATCTATCCTTCTGGTCACGGACCGGTCAATAACAACCACTGGAGGTGCAAACTGGGCGTTTGATTTCTTCCACTGGGCAAGCACCATGGGGGTCAGATCCTTCGCAATGTCTCTCACTGGGTACCCCCGCTTGTCAACACCCTCCCAGATGCCGCTGATTTCTTGGAGAAGGATTCCCCTCTTCATCACGCCGCGATACGTAGGCACCTCACTCTCAGCAAACTCTCGTCCACCGCCAACAAAGGCGGCCAACTTGGATCCAGAGCTCTGTCTAGTTGCGGGCTTCGACCCACTTGGTTTACAAGGAGAAGCCATCCTGAAAAAGACGATCAAGAATTGATGATAGGTGCAAATGAAGCCGTTACTTTAGCGGGGCTAAGCTATTTTTTGCATATAAATATAAAAGTCCCATTTTTGCTTAGCAAGAAGTGCTAAAACCAAAAAGTTTGAAGATGACAAACCACCCTTAAAATTCAATTTTACATAGGAAAACACCCTGCCAAATTCGAAATAATCTATATTTCACTTTTCTTTGGACCTACGGGTTTACCCTAATAAATATAATTTTATATATATATATATATATAAAATATATATATATATATATATATATATATATATATATATATATATATATAATATATAATATTATACATTAAATATATCTATATATATATATATATATATATTATGGTATATATATATATATATGTATATATACATATATATATAGTATATTTACATATATATATATGTATATATATCATATATATATAATGTTATATATATATATATATATATATATATATATATATATATATATATATATATATATTATCGACATTTCAGGGTGACAAAGACACTCGTCTTCTTGGTTGGTTTATGTGCAACGTTTTCGCCAAAAGAACAAACATCCCCAAAGAATGACGAGTGTCTTTGTCACCCTGAAATGTCAAGATGTATCTACTAAAAATACCAACTAAAATATATATAATTAATATATATATATATATATATATTTATATATATATATATATATATATATATGTATATATATATATATATAATATATTATATAATACCTATATATATATATATATATATATATATATATATATATATATAATAATATAAGCGAAAGTGTGTGTGTGTGTGTGTGTGTCTCTGTGTGTGGGGTTTCTGTTTGTCCGCTCTGGGTGCCGCCCCCTGTGGCGGAATCCCCTCATATGGCACAGTTTTTGGAATCGGGGCGCCAGGGGAAGGTTTTTAAACCCCATTATAAGATGATCCGATCTTCTTTTTTTTTCTTCTTTTTTAGCAGCCTATTAGCGAGAATTGTGAAAAAAAGTGGGTTGCGAGAATTGAGGAAACTTTATTAGGGTGATGGGTAATGGGGGAGTGATGGGTGGGGTTATGGGTAATGGGTGTGGGTGATGGGGGAGTGAATGGGGGGGGGGTGATGGGGTGGGGGGTGATGGGGGATGGAATAGGGGGGGGTGATGGGTAATGGGGGAGTGAATGCGTGTGTGGTGATGGTTAATGGGTGAGTGAATGGGTGGGGGGTGATGGGGAAGGTGAGTGAATGGGTGGGGGGTGATGGGTAATGGGTGAGGGAATAGATGGGGGGTGATGGGTAATGGGTGAGTGAAGGTGAGGGTGATGGGTATGGGTGAGTGAATGGGGGGGGGGTGATGGGTAATGGGTGAGTGAATGGGGTGGGGGTGATGGGTAATGGGTGAGTGAATGGGTTGGGGTTGATGTGAATGGGTTTTGGGGTTAATATACATTTCTACATCATGATTTCATGAAAGTTAGAAGGGGCTATCGGAGAGTCTGTGTTTGGTGGGCCGAATGCCCACCAAACGCAGGTGGTGGGCCGAAGGCCCACCAATAGCCCTCCGCAGGAGCTAGCCAAAAAGTCCGCCCGGAGGGCGGCTTTGCGGCTAGTATATATATATATATATATATATATATATATATATATATATATATATATCACATATATATACTATATATATATATATATATATATATATATATATATATATATATATATATATATACACATATATACGTATATATATATATATATATATATATATATATATATATATATATATATATATGTATATTTATTTATTTATATATACATCTATTAGTGATGTACCGAAAATTCGCATTTGCATTCGCAATTGCGAATATTTGCATGGTTTTTTTCAATATTCTCATTCGCATTCGCACTCCTACTCGTAGTTGTTTGCGAATATGCGAATATTTTGCCCAAATCAATAAACTTACATAAATAAGAAAAAAAATAACATGTGAACATAATATTACACAAGCAAACATATAAATAAATTAATAGTTTAGCCGAGCGTTAGTTAAAATAATGGGGCGAGGAGATGTAGTGGTAGCCAAGGCGGGTAACCAAGGTAGTGTCTCTCGGATACTACCTCCATCCACCACCCTTCAACAGAATGGTATCCGTAGCTGAGCCGCTACTCTCAAGGTCACTGTTACTGAACTCAACTCCTTTGCCTCGTGCACCATACTGCAGTATGCATATACGCGCGCGCTCTTCTCTGTCACTCACGAGCACAATCAACTTTCTTTGAATGAGAACAATATTGCAGCAGCCTACTCCGTAATGACATCCAGTCACATGTGTGGTTTGAGATTATTTCTAGATTATCTCTAAAAGAGATAAGAGACCTTTGACATTGCAAATTGTAAACTTTGCAATAATAATTATTCATGTAAGATATTATCATGTAAGTATTCGTATAATATAGCCCGTCAGGGTGGCATGGTTGGTAGAGACGTGAGCTCGCAATGTGCAGCGTCCCTGTGCATTCCGTCAGCGGTTCGAGTCCGCCTAGTTCGTGCTGACGTGGCGGCGCTTTGTATAGTCAATAACCTTGTAGTTGGTACTTGCAAAGTGTCTAGATAGGATGAAAATCTTATCTTATTCGTATAATAGTGGGTCCTCATCCCGCAACCTGCAAACATAGAAATTGAAGGGAATTTACTTGAGACATTCATATTTTTATGGCTGAACTCTTACAATACATACAAAGTATTTCAGTTACCTGTATGATATAAAAAATCGTGTATTACCTGAAATGTTATGTAATACTCGCAATTCGCATTCGCATTTGCGATTACGTAAAATAGACATTCGGTTCATCACAAATATATAGGTGTTATAAAATATATATATATATATATAGAGAGAGAGAGGAGAGAGAGAGAGAGAGAAGAGGGGAGAGAGAGAGGAGAGAGAGAGAGAGAGAGAGAGAGAGAGAGAGAGGAGAGAGAGAGAGAGAGAGAGAGAGAGAGAGAGAGAGAGAGAGAGAGAGAGAGAGAGAGATTCAATACTTTTATTCACAATTGAGTTAACATTTGTGAAAAAGACTGTTTCGAGATAACAGTCTTATCTCAGGATACATAGTATTAGCTGATGATAAAACAAGTACATTGATACGATGGACAATATTGTTGAGTTTTAGGAAGCTTCACAGTTTTGTTTTGGTTTGTTTTGTTCTTCCTTAGATTAATCATCTAATGGCACAAAATTATGGATGTGCAGTTAGTGTTTGTGGGAGGAGACTAATGAAGTGAATTGCAAGTTCAGCAAGAGTGGGTGTGGGCACAGAACACTGTTTGTTGTCTTTGGCGGGTGACGCAGTCACAGTCACGAAGGTAGTGAGCAAGTGTGTGCCCATCCTCAGTAGCGCACAGCCTACAGCGACGCCCTTCCTCCGGCGTGTTGATGCCAATTTCCCATCCATAAGGGTACCCAAGTTTGATCCTGGATCTCACCACCTCGCACAACCGACTTAGAGGACGTTGTGGTGGTAGCAGGCACCCAGCGGCCACATCGGTGTACCACCGGGCACTCGTGCTGCCACAGCCAGCCTCCTGCTCGTGCACCTTCCGTCTCTGACCCTCCGCCCGGCGCCTCACTGTGCCCCTCAGCTGTCGGAGGGTCCTGGGAATAACGACAGTCACTGCTTCATTCATGGTCGCCTGCTTGGCCAAGGCGTCTGCTTCCTCATTGCCTGTGATGCCAACATGGGAGGCGACCCATGTGATAGTAACGCTCCTGCCCATGTTGTGAATGGCCTTGACTGCCGCACGAATGGCGTGTGTCAGGTGGGTATTCTCAGTGTCCTGCTTGTTGATGCAAGCTATGGCAGTCATGGAGTCCGTGACGATGAAGGTGTTGAGGCTGTGGGCGGTGTGGGCGTGATCCAGAGCCATAGATATGGCTGTCAGTTCAGTTTGCGTGGAGGATGAGAAATCCGAGGCTGGGCGCAGAGGCTGTGTGTACGCGGGTGCAGTGGCGACAGGATCCTCGCCACCCATTTTTGCACACAAAGGCTGCGCCTGACCGTCCTTCGGCAGGATCTGTAGATCCGTCGGTGTAGTATACTGCTGCTTTGTGGCTCCCTGACGCCTTGTATGTTTTTGCAGACCTTCCTGCCTCAGTTCCACGGGTGGGGCAGTCACGTTTCTTTCGCCGCGGGGGCCTGACAACTTTTTGTGATGAGTGTGGCCTCCCACGGGGCCGTGGCGTTATGCTCCAGAGGAATGACGGCGGTATTTATGGCCTCCCAGGCGACACCAGAGTGTTGTAGTGTCTCTATCGCCGTCTTAAGCCACCTGCCTTGACCTCGGTGACCTTCATGATGGTTGTGAAGCTGAGTGTGGACGTCATCGGGATGGTCGGCTCTGATGTACGATTTTATGAGGAAGTTGGCCGTCATAACTTTCAATCTTGCTGTCAATGATGGTACTTGGGTCTCCGCCCTCATGTTTTCAATCTTGGTCCATTTCGGTGCTCCCAAGATGGTCCTCAGCGCCTCATTCTGTATTGTTTCAAGAGATTTCGCATCTGTAGTGGTGATATGTAGGAGAACAGGACTGGCATAATCAACAAGTGAACGTACCAAGGATTTGTATGCGCTCAGGATCACGGTGCCTGAAGCTCCCATTCCCTTCCATGACATCGCCCTCAATATCCTATTCCTTGCCCTGCATTTGTCCTTCAGATGTTGGATCTCAGCCTTGCAGCCGTTGTTGTGGGCAACAATGACGCCAAGATAACGCTGCGTCGCTACCCACTCTACGTTTTGACCTTGAAGTCGTAGTGTGTCCAGGGGGGCGTTCCTTGTCTTGGCCATGACTTTGGTCTTGGTCTGAGATATGGTGAAGCCAATTTCCTCACATTTTTCCGTTAGAAGGTTTAGTGATTCTTGCATGGTAGTGGTGGATTCTCTGCCCGTCGTCTGCAGGACAACGTCATCAGCATAACCGATGTGCTGTGTCCCCTCCGGGTAAGGGAGTCTGGCAATCACGTTCATCAGGATGTTAAACAGTGTAGGACTGATGACTCCTCCCTGTGCGTTCCATTGTCTAGCCTCATGTAATAAGAAGCTTTCCCCTGAAATATAACACGGGCCTTTCTGTCCGAGAGGTATTGCTGCACCCATAGGAGGAGCTTGGCTTTCACTCCCAACTTGGTGAGCTCAGCGAGGATTGGCAGTGGTTGTGCCCTGTCAAATGCTTTTTCTATATCAAGAAACACAGCTGTCTTGGCCTTGTCATTTGCATAGTAGTTGGCGAGGCAGTTGGCAGTGCTCCTATGCTTGACAAAGCCATTCACACCTGTATCCAAGTACTCGATCTTGTAGGTGAGCTGGCTAAGTAATATGCGTTCCAGCATCTTACATATGGTTGAAGTGAGGCTGATAGAGAGAGAGACAGAGAGAGAGAGATAGCGAGAGAGAGCGAGAGAGCGAGAGAGCGAGAGAGCGAGAGAGCGAGAGCGAGAGCGAGAGAGATGTGTGTGTGTCATTTTATGAGACATTGACAACATTTTCCTTGCAAAAAATAGGTTCTTTTTTATTGTAGATAGTTTTATTTTCCGGAAACCCAGTTTTTTATTGAAACAAATAATCATCCTCGAATCTTATGTATGTTGTTTCCATTTAAAATAATGTATCTCCATCTGAAAAAAACACTAATACTTGGCCGGGAAAAATTAGTCAAGGTCTGAAAACAATAAAGTGACGGAATTTTACGAAAATATTGTTTATGTATCATTCGCCCGCCCGCCCGCCTTTACTCAAAGGCATAATTCGGTTTTTAGAGGTTTTAGGATCAAGATATTTAAAACATGATGGGAGGTAAAGGAGTAAGAGGAGAGAGAGAAAAAAAAAAAGAGAGAGAGAGAAAGAAAGAGAGAATGATAGAGACATACATAGAGATGTATAACGACAGAGAAGAGAGAAAGAGAGATAAAGAAACGTGGGGTAACCTGGGGAAGGTAACTGTTGTAATCCGGAAGTCACACTAGCCCTGTGTCCAGGGATAACGGGTCCTCACTCATCACAGGCTCTAAGGGCTAATGCCACGGAGAGGAGCACCGAATGCCACGCGCAGCATAGCGTATGCTCCCAACTTTACTTATTTTTGAATGATAGAGAGAGAAAGAGAAAGAGAGAGATGTTATTATGTTTTTGAATGAATTTATTACGCCCACAGGCGTCAGGCTGACATATACAAAAATAACACAATAAATATAAGGAAGTACATGCAAACAAAGGCGTCGCCTCCGTGGTGCAGTGGCTTGCGTGCCTGGCTACGAATCTGCGGGCCCTGGTTCGATCCCGGGCCAGGGCAAGTCGGTGACCAGCCTACCCAGCTGTTCTTCTTTCCTTTCGGGGTTGATAAATGGGTACCTGGGGTAACCTGGGGAAGGTAACTGTTGTAACCCGGAAGTCACACTAGCCCTGTGTCCAGGGGTAACGGGTCCTCACTCATCACAGGCTCTAAGGGCTAATGCCACGGAGAGGAGCACCGAATGCCACGCGCAGCATAGCGTATGCTCCCAACTTTACCTTATTTTTACTTGCAAAAAAAAAAAAAAAAAAAAAAAAGACCAAAGAACAGACACAAACATGTGTCTTCAATGTCTCCCGGCGGCGGGGTCGTAGCTCACCTAGTCACTTTCACCACGGCGGCGATGATAGTCCGGCATGTCAATCGGTCTCTCTGTGGGCAGCTGCATGCCTGGCCTGCGGCCCTTACGCAGCGCCTGCCTCACGTAAGAGAAGGCTGGCTGGTGCGGCATACGGGATCGTATAGCTACATTTTCCTGACTGAACAGGAACTCATATGACCTAAGCAGCAAGAATAGGTCTCTCTTCCCGAAGGTATAGAGCCGGCCCTCCATCTGCGTCCCGCTCTCGATCAGAGAGGTAAGCGGCCTGCACCGGTGTCGCGTGGGCAAGTGTCTGTTTACGAAAAGCAGTCCGTTTACTAACAAAGGCAAAGAACACGGGTTTTGAGGGGAATACTTACTAATATTGACTTGATCAACAGGCATGTCCAGGTGTCCTACGGCAACAAACCCGTCTTTATTTATCAACAAAACGGGGGGGCACGAAGTGGAAACTCGCCGACTTCGGCGAGAGTTCCTATCGGCGACAGTTATAGGTATGGTTTTGAGCATATATGATATATGAGGCATTCAATTTCGTACAGAAATGTCCTGTTAGCAGAAGATGGGGCCTTAACCACTTGAATGCCTCATATATGCCTTACTTGGCCAATTGAAGGCCTCACATATCATGTATGCTCAAAACCAAGCAAGAGAAACTCGTTCCACTGCAGCTGGCGAGGTACCGTGGACCCAGGAATCTGTCCTGAGCCGGGCAGGGCAGTATTGGGGCACCAGCCACGGGCTGCTCCCCACCGTCCCGTAGGCGGCGGACGCAGTTCTGTGAAGCATGCTCCCCACTGCACACACCACACAGGATGAACCTGCGCACCACGAAAGTCCCGAAACAGCCAAGGTCCAGGGCGGCGGGGATGTGCCTCCGCAACGTCAGCTGAACTTGCCGGGTCGGGAGGTGCCGTTTAAGTCCCGCGTTGTATGAGCACCGCACCGCCGTCTCGACGAGCGGGTGCTCCAATACAGGGTCCAGGGGGAAGTCAGTGGGGTATCCAGCAAGGACACCTCTCCTGCTGGGTTCCCTTCGTGCCAACACGATGCCCCGTGGTTGGCCATCAGCTACTTCCTGGAGGGTGCGGCGGCGTCCTTAGTCGCCCCCCGGAGAAGGAACTCTCCGGTGGCGGAGACATCTACCTTGAGGGCAGGCCGGAGCTCGCTCTCTAACCACCGTACAAGCTGATATGAGCTGGGAAAATTGTCATGCCTGACGACCCTCCACACCGGGATTGGTCGCTGCGCAGCCGTCGCACCACTCTGCTGTGGAGGCTTCGTCACCCTGACGCTTCCTCTGGAGGGTGAAGCCGTCGTCTGCTGGTTCCTCGGGGCGCCTCCGCGTAGTCGTCATGGTGGGAAGAAACTCAACCACACACGACTAACAGCGGAGAGAGGAGAGGACGGGAAGGAGGTCAGTCTACCACCAAGGCGCGAGGCGAACTCCAGAGAGAGAGAGAGAGAGAGAGAGAGAGAGAGAGCGAGAGAGCGAGAGAGCGAGAGAGCGAGAGAGCGAGAGAGAGAGAGAGTCATCACGATGTCAAAGCCATATATTTGGACTGTCATCTAATATACTATAGGAGTAGCCGTGTGTCTATCTGTGTGTCTGTCTGTTTTGGGTAGCCGAAACTGTAAAATCTATTTTGATGAGAGTAGGCTCAAAAAATTGCAAATAAATCGTAGGTGGTAAGCGGCTTAGTCCCATGTCGATTGAATCATTTTGAAGGGGGGTTTTGGGCAGCAAGCACTTTTAAGAGTGTAAGATGACAGGAAGAAACTCTCCGGTAACGTCTTGCCGCATGTCACTTACTCCGTAGACTCATGTACTTACCGTTTGTTTGCGTGTGTTTGTGTGTGTGTGTGTATGTGCAAGCATGCAAGTGTGTGTGTGTGTGTGTGTGTGTGTGTGTGTGTGTGTGTGTGTGTGTGTGTGTGTGTGTGTGTGTGTGTGTGTGTGTGTGTGTGTGTGTGTGTGTGTGTGTGTGTGTGTGTGTGTGTGTGTGTGCATGTGTGTGTGCGTGCGTGCGTGTCCGTTTGTGTGCGTGTGTGAATGTGTACTACAAACATCAATATATGGGTCCGAAGGGCCCACAAGCACTTGTTTAAAGTATCATATGTAATACGGGTAATTTACTAGGATTTCTCTCCCAACATCTTACTCCTAAAAAGCACCCTCTTAAATTGGCGACTTTGAAAGGAAACTCCGCTGAGATGCCGCTGCGACTCTCAGCCACGAAGACTCCGCTGAAACTTTTTTGAACACTCCAAAATAGTCGCCGTCCAATGGAGACCTTGCTACCACTTAAGTGAAACAACGGCGACTCCAATGCAGCAAAGTGAAACTGCGGCAACTCCGCTGCCAAACCGTTGAGACACCGTTGCGACACTGCTGAGACATCACTTTAGAGAAGTGGCAGCGAAATCGCAGTGGAGGCTCTTTTCAAAGTCGCCAATGAGAGAAGGGGGCCTGTTTTAGGTTATCTCTGCTTATAACGATAAGAAAAAGTATAGTAATAATGATATTAACAAGTATAGTGGTAACAATAATGTCACAGCCAAGCAGCGACTATGTGTACCGTCATGTACCAAGGATACCATCATCGAATCAGAACACAATGAAAATTATTGGCGTCCAATCAACGTTCACACACACACCCACACCCACAGAAACACACACACACACACACACACACACACCACACCCACACCCACAGAAACACACACACACACACACAAGGCACTCCGTAGTGAAGTGTTAGTGCTCTCGGCTCACATGCGAGAAGTCCATTGTCACGGGTTAATGGTTTCGGTCAACACTAAGCACTAAGGATGAATGATAAAATGTAGATAAGGACACGGTGCCATATACGAGTGAAGCTCTGTAAGATAACACACACAAAAATACAACTAGATGAATACACACTCACACACAACACACGCACACATACATACATTTTCACTTGATCAATAATTCTAGCTTGGTTACTACAATAATGAATACCTCCCCCTCAATAATGTCCCTTGCCCTCATACTGTAATCCCCACTGTAAACGTTACTCCCAACACCCAACCATTCACCCCCTCACCACTACAACATGTCACGTTTTTTCTGCTAACATAATTGCACCCATCATTAAACACTCCATTTATCCCTCCATCCCTCCTTCTCCTCCCCCTCCTTCTCTTCCTCCTCCTCAGTGCCAAACCTCTTTGTAACTGTCAAATGGAGCTATTAGTCCGTCAGCTATGGGGGGTGGCCGGTACCATATGAGATGGCCAAACGTATGTGGTATCATTTGAAAGGTCTATCCATAGGTATTACAAAAATGTATGATAGCAGTCTCAAATGAGTAGCTTAAGGTAGCTAGAGCTGTTCAAAGTATCATAATGTGAATTATCTAAAAATCAATAATTTAGGGTGCATACCATTAATTATGCACACGTTTTACCATCAAATGTTCTTTTAGTAATGCATTTGATTAATTTACCATTAGGATTGTCTAAGATATCTATTTAGTTAACTAGTTAACATCCAATAACGTAAATATATGTCTAGCCCCATCCCCCCCCACCCCCCAAAAAAAGAATGAAAGAAGTAGATTACAATTATAAAAACGATATTGGTTAATTTCCATATTCCTCATGTAATCTAGAGTCTGAGTTAATTTATTTTGGTACAAAATAATAAAATAACAATATATACTTTATTTCGTTTGAGTAGTTAATTAGATAACAATTAAGAAATATCAAGACACTATTGATAACGAAACGTTGGAAATGAGTCGAGTAATTTACATGTTGCAAGTCATCTACTTGCCTGACACATGCACACTTGTAAAAGTCAAATGTATGATGTGAATGACGTGCATTTATTGTTGTCCAGAGTTGGTTATCAGTTGATTACTTAACAAAATGATTAATGTCTACTTATGGCTGACCTTTACATCTTTCTTTTCCATTACTAACATTTAGCTCTAGATTACCTCAACATCCTATATATATCGAGATATGCAGCATTTTTTATTTTGCCAGGATCAACATTTTATAACAAGATGTGGACCATTAGCTAAGGTATTATACATTTATATTTAAAATAATACATATTTTAATTAAGGTAGAATTAAGAAGTATATTTATATTAACAATAAATCTATAAGGCAATTTTCAGAAATCAACAAAACCAACAACAATATTTTATAGTCCCTTTTCACCCATAAATAGGTACTCTGCTGATGGACTATACAGTATAGTTATCTACTAATGTCTCTTTTAGTTTATGGTTTTTAAAATATCTTTCATTTCATTTCAGGTGCACGCACTACAGACAAATAACCTGAAACTGAATCATGGACCAGGGGAAGAAAAAAGAATGTGCCATCCACACTTCTGATGAGGAGCCACACAGTGGCCTGATATCACCAAGAGACAGTGAGTCGTGGAACTCCCTCCTGAAAGCAGCCAGGTTAAGACGCCACACGCATTTGGAACAAATTGCTGAAACTCTAGAAGAGGGAGAAATTCCAGAGGTGTATTACCACCGAAAATGTCGCCAGCTGTTCACAATGAAGAGAGACCTGGATCAGCTAGAATTGACTGATGAAACGCCTGAAGTGAAAGTCAAGCGACGTTCTACACGGGAACAAACTTCATCTACTAGTTCAAGAATAATGGACAAAGTATGCATATTTTGTCCCTCAGAAAAACCTACAAAATACATCAAAGGCACGCGGACCAGAGAAGAGTTGATGAAGTGTGTTGAACTTCAAGCAGATGCTAAAATTCGAAACGTTGCGATAAAACGTAATGATACCAAGATCCTTGGCATAGTTTCCAGGGAACTCGTAGCAGCAGAGGGTTGGTATCACAAATCTTGCTACATATTGTATA
>JACEEZ010013567.1:380000-385000 GCA_016584305.1 Chionoecetes opilio | reverse complement strand
TGTCCTCAACCTTTTTAATCTTATGTACCCCTTGAGGTCTTTCAGTATTGGTCACGTACCCCTTACTCAGAATGCAGCATCAAGAAGGGTAAAAAGAAATGCATGGTTTATTAACTTAGTTTATAAAGTTTAAATTGTGCTATAAATGTAGAGCAGATAAACTTTTTCAATCAATGTGACTATGTCACTATGAGCAATGCATTTACTAAAATATAACCACAGCAGACAGTTTTCAATCATTGTGACAGTGAACTAGTGCTGCTTGCAGATATAGTTACAGCTTGTAACTAGTAACGGTGATAGGTAAGTCACCGTGTGTGTGAATAGCATAACAAATAATAAAATAGAACTAAAGCAGCCACATTTTTCCAAAATATGAGCTAGTGGTGCTAATTACAGATTATAAGTAGTTACTCATGGGGAAATGACTGTGTGCGTGACTAACGTCACTAGCATGAACAGAAAAAAAAGAACAAAAGTAGGCATTGTGTTCCACTGACTGTGAACTAGTGCTTAATGTTAAGCCTCACAAATATGTTTTAGTAACTAGTTACTTACTCACACGCAGGGAAGGCACTGTGTGTGATTAGCATAAAAAAAACTAAAATAGAACTGAAGTAAAAGTATTTTTCAAATCGGTATGATTGTGAGCTAGTGCTATCAATGACTAGTTACTAGTAGCTAGTGTTACTAGCAACTAGTTACTTGTAGCTAGTGTTACTAGTTACTCACTCATAGAGAAGTCACTGTGTATGACTTGCAAGAAAATATATACTAATTCAGTGAGATGGTTGGGCCTATTTCTTTGCTACTAATAAGTCAATCCTCGGCAACGTCTTTGAAAGAGCCACTCTTATGTCGTCTTTGACTGCCAGACGTGAACGTAACTTGTTTTTAATTAAGCACAGTGCTGAGAATCCCTGCTCACAGCGGTATGTAGAAGGAAACATCAGGAAGTTCCGTACACATTTCTTTGTTAAAGCAGGGTAAGAACTCACCATTGTTGACCAGAATCTTGTCAATGACAAACTATCGCAATAATCTTTTGCAGTTGAGTGATGACAAAGTCAACGAATTCGTCTTGTAATTCATCTGGAAGTGATCTAGTGTCCATCTTCAATGGATCTCGAATGAGTTGGCAACGCATCGTCGTTAAGGTGAAACCGAGTGTACTCAGGTGAAACCGAGCCCAACCGACCACTTATAATTACATTTCGGTATCAGTGTGCACCTAGGAGGGTGTATTTACATCTAACAAACAACTAGACATCAAAACATCCAATATAACAGCAATATGAAGGCAATAATGAGAGAAAAAGGTTAGGTTAGGTTAGGTTAGGTTAGGTTAGGTTATATAATTATTGAAAAGAATTGGTCAAACATTCAAAGACACATTCAAAAAGATGATATGTCAGTTGATTCATCAACTTGAATTACAAATATGCCTAGAGGAGCTTCCTTGATTTCCGCAATGACTTGATGCTTGATAGCCTCTGATAAGTCGCATATTCTTCCATGCACACATTGCACAGCATCATTTGACAACGGCAAAATGTTCAACTTCTGTGCCGCATTCTCCCCGAAGAAGCAACCAACAATATCTTTGCAGCATGACAAAACAAAAGTTTCAGCTATTGTGTGGGGCTTTTTATTTGTGCAACTCTCAGGGCAACCCTAAACGAGGCACGGAGGCTAGCTTTATTTTGTTTATGTACCTGACCGCTATGATCAAGTCGGATACGCTTGAGAGCAAGTGCCTTCCTCTCAAAATAAGACGGGTTTTTATCAGGAAGTTCAGGATGACAGCTGGAAAAATGTCGCTTGAGGAGGCCAGGTTTCATGGATTCTTCTGAAAAAAACTTTATGGAAGATCACACATTGTGGCAAATCCTTGCCTTGCCTGTTCAGAGCTGTGAACACAAACTCGATATCAATCAATCAATCATTGGGGGCAGGGGGCGCGTCGCCTCGCCCACCCTACGACGCCACTCCCGAGGGTCACCACGCGCGAGCTCCCATGCAGGCTCCTTTCCCATACCAAGCAGCTCTCGACAAGAAACATCAACTTGCCCCAGCCACGAGCCTTGTGGGCGCCCCCTTGGCCTCCTCCACGCTGGATTGTCTCCTACAGATACAACCCGATGGGAAGGATGGGTTTCAGGGTAGCGTGCCACATGCCCATATAGCCGAAGTTGGCGCTGACGGACTATGCAGGTAATAGGCCTCGATTCAGTCTCACGGTGCAATCGCTGATTTGACACATAATCATCCCAGCGATACCCCATGATTCTGCGAAGACACTTATTACCAAAGGCATTGATTCGTCTCTTCAAGTCACTATTTAGTGTCCATGTCTCACAACCATAGAGTAAGACAGGGATCACAAGCGATTTGAAGATCCGGATCTTTGTCCTCCTGCACAGGTACCGACAACGCCAAATACTCCCGCTGAGCAAGTCCATAACACCGTGGGCTATGCCAATCCGCCGTAAGACTTCTTGACGTGACCCGCCGTCATTATGGACTGCGCTACCAAGGTATGTAAAACTTTCCAAGATCTCAATGTCCTCGCCACACGCATGAACAGACTGTACTGCTTCATCTAGTAAGTCTCCAAACACCTGGACCTTGGTCTTGAGCCAGGAGACCTCAAGTCCCAAAGGCTTTGCCTCCTCGTGCAGCGCCTCGAGAGCCATCACCAGGACCTCCAGCGACTCAGCAAAGATTACTGCATCATCGGCAAAAACAAGATCAGTGATCTTGGTGTTGCCAACGGATGCTCCACAATCACTTTGATCTACAACCTTGTCCAATACCCAGTCCATACAAGCGTTGAAAAGTGATGGGGCAAGGACGCACCCTTGCCTCACTCCTGTATTCACAGGAAAGAAGCCGGATACACCCGCCCCACACTTCACAGCACTCTCAGTCCCAGAATACAGACCAGTTATCAAACCAATAGTCCTTGCAGGAATCCCTCGAAGTCGCAGAAGATCCCAGAGTGACTCACGATGCACTGAGTCAAACGCCTTCTTGAGATCAACATAGGCTGCAAGCATCCCCTGTCGAAACTCACGTCGACGTTCCACCAGGACACGAAGCGCTAGGATACGGTCCATTGTTGACTTACCAGGCGTGAACCCAGACTGCTGAGATCTCTGATGCTTCACCAGATGGCTGCGAATCCGTGTCAGCAATAGATGGGCAAGCACCTTGCCTGGTACGCTGAGCAGTGTAATACCGCGGTAATTGTTGCAGTCCTGACGGTCCCCTTTCCCTTTCCAGATAGGGACGACCAGCTCCCTTTTCCAGTCAGGAGGAATGGTACCTGATTGCCACACGGCAGTCAGGACAGCATGCAACCCGTGGATCATGGCCTCACCCCCAGCTTTGAGGAGCTCCGCACTGATATTACAAACACCAGCTGCCTTTCCACCCCTCAACTTTGCTACAGCCTCTCTGACTTCGTCAAGAGAGGGTGCGCTTTTGTCAATGGGAGGATCGGCATCCACTGCCTGTAACCCAGTGGTGTGAAGCTGCTCAGTTGGAGGGTCCACCGTGAACAACTGCCCAAAGTACTCAGCCCAACGAGCCATCTGCCCATCCATGTCCGACACGAGGCGCCCATCTGCTGTTCGAATAGCACTCGCCCGAGAAGGAGACTTGGAACGGAGCTTCTTCAGGGCTCGGTAGGCGGGTCGGAGGTCATTAGCGTTCAAATGACCCTCGACATCCTCAGCGAGACTCCTGACATACCTCTCCTTGTCTCTCCCCAGGAGGGTTCTAGTCCGGCGTGACAGAGCCCTGTGCTGGATATAGGTTGATAAAGGATATAAACTTGATATAGGTTTGTATTTATTCAAAACCGAGGTATTTTTAGAAACCTGTTGCGTACCCCCAAATTTCCTCTTACGTACCCCTGGGGGTACGCGTACCCCAGGTTGAGAACCCTTGCCGTAGAGGTACAACATCCACAGTCCTGGCCCGGCACCAGGATTACAACGAAAAAAGGAAAACTACCATTACAACGAGTGTACCGCCGCAGGCCAAGATAGGCCATGGTGGCAGCGGTGTTTCGTTCCCCTCCTCAGCTAAGTCCTGTATCTGTCCTCCCTGCTGTGTTCCTCTTGACGTCCCCACACTCTCAACTTACCTCCAGCACGTCACTCTTGTACTGTTTCGTTACTGTTGACGTCATCCTCACTCCCAGCACACCGTGATACTTCACTCTTGTTCCTGACTTGTTTATGTTGGCGCTACTTCACTATACGCCTCCTCCTGCTGACACCACAATATCCGGCTGAGGTATCCATTTCTGACCTCTTCTCCTGCTGAGATTACTGCTTATACCTTGCCGTACAAGGATACTGTTATTGTTCCCTCTCCCCTCCGCTGTGTGCATCATGCAGCGCCTGTTCCTGTTACAAGGCACTTTCACGCCCGCTCGATTCGTCACTGCGATGTTGTATTGCTGCACTCTCGCTATAGGCTCCACCCACTCAAGCTACTGCGGCAACGTCTCTCTACTCGCATCCTGGCTCGAATACTGCCTCCTTCAGCGTCCCCCCCTACCTACGTGAGGAACATCCTTCACCGTGACCTTCAATACCTTCATCGATAACGGACACTAACAAGCACTAGTCTTACAGTTATTCAAATATATTTTACTATTGCGTGTGACTCTCTTGCCTTGTACTTGTGTGTGTGTCTTTGTGCTACCTTCAAAAGTTTCCCTTGGGTTGTTTCCAGTGTTTTTTCTCCAGTTTTTGGTGTCTGTTTATGTCACTCGCTTCTCATTCACCGCCCTGTTCTCGCTCTGGTAATTTTTGTTGTTGTCCATCTTCCTCTCTCCCACTTACCATGCCTAAAGACCAGCCTTTTAAACAGCCCCATGGTTCCAACAATCGCAACCATTATGTCACCTGCTGTTACTCACTATTAAACCCTTCCTGTGTCCCATAAAACACTCCCTACCACATACTCTGTTAACCTATGGTCAG
>JACEEZ010013567.1:370000-377500 GCA_016584305.1 Chionoecetes opilio | reverse complement strand
GCCAGTCCGAGACGCTAACCACTCCGCTACCGCCTCCCCAGAACCTGCAGGCTATCTATTTTTACTTGAGAGATCAGGTGGCTATGTTACCCTCGTGGTATCACAAATAGTTCGAGGATGTCGAAGGTTACTTACCCTTAGATGAGTTGGTTTTGGTGAGTCATTGGTCCGAGCGGTTAGGCTAATACCTCAGGTTTAATAAACAGTCTGATTAATGACAAAATATGTCTATTTTATATGAAGTTTACATATAGCAGTTCACATATGATAACGTGATGGTATAAGAATCGTTACAATCAAGTCCTCTGGGGTTTTATCACCGTGCACTGAATCCACACACACACACACACACACACACACACACACACACACACACACACACACACACACACACACACACGGGACTCCATAGTGTAGGGGTAGCACGCTCGGTTCACAACCGAGAAGTCCCGGGTTCGATCCCCGGGCGGAGCGGAAACATATGGGCTGTTTCCTTAAAACCCGAGCCCCTGTCCACCCAACAGTGAATGACTACCGGGTGTTAGCCGGGGTTTGTGACCTGCTCTCCGGGGTGCTGGCTGGCCAAAACTAAGCAATAAGGATGAATGATAAAAATGCTGATATGGAGACGGGGCCATACGAGCGTCGCTCTGGCCCTATAAAATACAACTAGATGAATACACACACACACACACACACACACACACACACACACACACACACACACACACACACACACACACACACACACACACACACACACACACACACATATACACACACAACACCGCACGATGATCAGGTTGATAGCGTTCTGGTCTCTCACTCTGTAGGTAGGCGGTTCGAATCCTCGTGCTCCCGGGGATTTTTCACTTGACAAATTCGGGCGGTTACTGTCCCCCTTGAGCAAGGGGATGGGTGTGTGTGGTGTGTGAGGTCCCAGCATTACCCAAAGATCGGTAATAATGAGCTCCAAGCTCGCACTGAGAGGGTGAAACTGGCGATCGCGAACCAGCTCGCGTGGACAAGACCATGGGGTGAATGACACACACACACACACATAACAAGTCTGTTCTGGTTGGTTGTCTAGCGTTCTCTGTCCTCGAGCGTGGCCGACCAGGGGGTCAACCGCGGGGGTGTAAATCGCGAGGGTGTCCAGCAGGCGTTCAGCAGGGGTGTGGCGTGACGTGGCAGGGTGTCAGGGTGCATTCAAGAATAATATGCTTACAACATTATGAGTACATTCTTCATCATTACTAATAAAATATAAAAAGAATAAGATAACATGAGGAAATTATTAGTAGAAAAAGGTACATGCATGATATATACATAGGTCCTACCTACCAATAATACCAACATCGCTCGGTCACCTACTCGGCGCGTATAACCATGGGAGGAATATGGACAGCCGTGTTAAGGTAGACAGGTAAGGAGTCTCTTACGGCTGATTCTAATTCTGATATGTTAGAGAAAGAAAGC
Organism: Chionoecetes opilio; assembly: GCA_016584305.1. Classification (NCBI taxonomy): domain Eukaryota; kingdom Metazoa; phylum Arthropoda; class Malacostraca; order Decapoda; family Majidae; genus Chionoecetes; species Chionoecetes opilio. The sequence continues at coordinate 376,021 of JACEEZ010013567.1, read as the reverse complement.
TCAGAAATGGAATTAGTGACAAATGTAATACTTGAGAAGTTTAAATACTTTAAGTTGTCAATAGGGAAGAATCGAGCAGTGAAACTAGCTACAAACCCTTCGTGCAGTTTCTTAGGGAAGGTGCTCATATAGTCAGAGGGCAAATAGCATGCAATAAGAATTGCGAAATGACCTGAAACTCTAATTCCTGATACACTGCACATTCGGGACATACTACAGACAGATATAATGTTTGTGTAAAGAAGGAGTAGTTATTTCCGAAGATACATTTGTGAAAGAATGGTCGTGAGATCAAGTGGGTGTAAGGATATAACGATAAGGGCTTAGAAGCATTTGCCTGAGTTAGCATCACTTCATAAATACCCTCACTGGTTACAGGTATGAGGGCAAAGAGAGATGAGGGGCAGAAATTCAGGTTTAATTATTATGTACGGCACCTATCTAAGTCAGACATGCGTAGAGTTGCATACTGGGTATACTCATCTAATATACTATAGGAGTAGCCGTGTGTGTGTGTGTATGTCTGTCTGTTTTGGGTAGCCGTAACTATAAATTCAATTTTGATGAGAGTAGGCTCAAAAAATCGCAAATAAATCGTAGGTGGTAAGCGGATTGGTCCCATGTCGATTTAATAATTTTGAAGGAGGTTTAGTGCTAAAAACACTTTAGGAGTATGTGATTACAGGAAAAACTCTGCGGTAACGTCTTGCCGCATTCCACAAACTCAGTAGACTCACGGACGTTTGTGTGCGTGTGTGAGTGTGTGTGTGTTGGAATCACACGGAACACAAAGAGTTGGAATCACACGGAACGTGGTCTACCCCGAGGCACTTTGACCAGTGACCAACGACAGCAACATCACGATTGGAGCTTGCAATCACATGTTGTCTAATATATACTACTACTACAAACATCAATGCATGGGTCCACAGGGCCCACAAGCACTTGTTATCAATTAACACCACAGTACTTGGTTGATTTTGTATAATAAGAACATAAGAAAATGAGAAAATAATGAAGCTACGAAAGGCCGTGAGACCTACACGAGGTAGTTCCTGAAACTTGATACTACCTACATCCACCTTGTATCTCCATCCATGAAATGATCTAGCCTATTTTTAAAGCTCTCTAATTACTCATCACTAACTACCTGACGACTTAGTTCTTTCCAATCATTTACTACCCTATTTGTGAACCAAATTTTCCCTATTTCTTTTTTAAACCTACGCTTTTCCAGTTTGAATTCGTTATTCTTTGTTCTACTCTGATTACTAGCCGTAGGAACTTTTCGTAAATCTCATTTGGGGGATGCGGTGGCCGAGTGGTTAGCATCCTGGAGTGCTGAACTCAATGTCCCGAGTTCGAATCCTGCCGGGGGCAACTCTTTCAAGAGCCTGGTAGGGGAGCAGAAGGTCCCGAGTTCAAGTCTCATCAAGGAGCAACTATCAAAGCCATTGTCGAGTGGCCGAAGCAACCCACATGCAGCGTATACCTGTCTGCCGATTGCGAGTGTGACGGTGGACTCTAGGGGCTGCTTGCGCCTTAACTGTAGATCTGAACACAGCAAATGGAATCTTCACCTGAGACCACAGGTGTCACTATAGAAATCCAGCCTGCGCCACCATCGGTTGAGATCGATCAACATCAAGACTCTCCATATGCCAACAAACGCTATAAGCTACAACGTAACAAAAAAACAAAAACAAATATTTTATCCCTTTATCAACTTCAAAACTTCTATCAGATCACCCCTTACTCTACGCCTCTCGAGTGGGTGTAAATTTAATAGCTTTAATATATACTCATCACTAAAGTTACGCATCCCCTGTATCATTTTGGTCATCCTCCCTGCGCTGCTTATATCAAGGCTATATCCATCCTGTAATATGGAGACCAAAATTGAACTGCATAGTCTAGGTGAGGTCTGACTAGAGCTAAATAAAGCTTTAAAATAACCGCAGCACTTCTACTTTTAACATTCATGGAATTTAATCCTAACACACTATTAGCTCTATTTCTAGCCTCAATGCATTGTTTCCTAGGACGAAGGTCTGAGCTTACCCTCACTCCCAGATCTTTCTCGCCTTCTGATCTTTTCAGCGTAATAGATCCTTTCACTGAAAAAGTAAATAAAAATAATCCATGTTGAACCGTTTACTTATTGTGAGCTTTAAACACATGTTCGGTTTGAAAAAGGAACGTGTATAACAACGGCATCTGACGTCAGCACTGATTCAAGGAGATAATAATGTTGAATGTCATTTAAATCAAACGAAACTGTCAACTTGTAATTCTCCTTCCTTAATGCCAAGGCATGCATAGCATGCTTAACAGGAGAGTGTTTAGAAGTGACCCTCCCATGCAATGCCTCTACCATATTTGTTAGTATTTGTGTGTTAGTTCGTACACGAGAGTTAACCGTATTTATTATAACAGGGAGTGTTTGATCTAACACAGTAAAAGCTCGGCAAAAGCTCTGCCTGGTTTGTATATTATTGATGATCTTCCTCAAGGTGTTAGTAAAAGAGGCTAGATCGTCTACATGACTTTCAAATCTGGCAATATTCATGGAATTTAAATGGATGAGTTTGTAACTAGAGGAAGCCAAAGAGGTTAATTGATTGTATCTTTCCCTAAGTTTCTCCACAATCCATCCATTGCTGTACCAAAATGCATGCCCGAGAGCTGTCCAATACCGTCAATGAAAACAGATAAACTACCAAATACGAAGGCATAAATTATAAGCATGAGTTTGGTCAGTATGAGAATTTGATTTGTTAGTGTCAAGCCAGTTTCTACTAAGCATAGATCAGGCTTGGCATTGGTTGTTTTAAGTTGATCAGTGTGTATCACTTATAATGTATTGAACCACGGATCAAAAATATCAAACATATTACCAGGGAGTTGCTTAAATACCAGGCACGAACCTACAAACTTAGGAGCCAATTTTGAGTTCCTCTCCTTTATTCGAATCATTACAGTCACCAACTCGGATTTGAACGGGAAAAGAGCGCTTCTGTTGCTGGGCGCACATAGCAGTCTTAGAAGCCTGTAATTTATCTCTGACACCGGAATATAAGTCCGAGAGAAATCCTTCAGTAGTCACTTAGCATAATCATGAACATTGTGTACATGTTTTTGAGTGCTACTAAGCAAGTCATATGGGAGTCCTTTCTCCACCTCAAAAATAATAAAATACGAAAAATTTTGAGCAAACAATAAAGTTTGACCTGTTGACTCACCAATATTGTTATTTACGCTCGCAGCAACATGGGGTAACCAATCTTCCCAACTATCAAGCAAGCCACTAAGAACTGGGCGCAAGACTTCCAGGACCTTCCCGTTCGCGCGCTCAACTAAACTATTACTGGGAAGGTGAAATCATTTATCTTACCGTGAATGTTTGTTTTATGTTGAACAGCCCACATTTTTCATTCAAAGCGCATTTTAAAATTATGTGCCATTCTCATTCAATGAATCACGAGAAGTTGTGTTTGGAGAAAATAAATTGGCGATCAGGGCGTGCGCATTCGCTTTGGCAGTTTTATCCTTCACCGGGGCTAAAACAACGTACCTTGAGAAGTGATATACACATACTAACAGGTACCTAGACCCTTGACGACTAGAGGGAAGCTGTAAATGATCAATAGCAACAATGTCCCAGGGACGCTCAGGGGGTGGATATTCTAAAATTGATGCGGGTTTTGACACCGTATACCTTAAGCTCGGTACATTTCACGCACTTAGCCACATATGCGTCTATATATAACCTCATTTTAGGTCAAAAATACCTAGTGCGGGCAGCAAAAAGAGTACGCTCATTTCCTGGATGACCGGATATTACAGCATCATGAACTATTTGCATTACCACAAGTTCAAATGACTCAGGTATCACAAATTGGGTCACCGGGGTTCTTTTTGTTTTGGCCAAGAACTACAAAGGACCTGATATGGTAACAAACAACAATTGTGAAAATGGGAATGGGCATTGAGGTATATTTGACTGATCCCCCGATGCCAGAGCATATATAACTTTACTCCATTCGTCATGTTCCCGATGGCCACAAGCTAGTTCATGTAGTGAAAAATTTTGAACTACTTGGGACTTTTCCGTCACCATTACAACATGTACATTCCTAGAAAGTGCATCAGCCATCACATTGGATCGACCTGGCTAGTACTTAAATGTTTAATTGATTTTCTGTATTGTTAAGCACCAACGCGCGGGTCTTCCTGAGAGGTTTCTTCCCTTAAAAAGCTCAGTAACAGCTGCGTGATCAGTATATACAGCTATATTATAACCTAGGATAAAATATCTAAAATGTTTTAGAGTCCAGACAGCTGCGAGTGTCTCCTGGTGAGTAACTGAGTAATACGACTCTGCAGTAAGTAAAGTTTTACTCGCGAACGCAATAGCGCGATTTTTTCCGCTTGCGTCTCTCTCCATTAATATACTACAAGTCCCAATGCGGAGGCATCTGTGTAAAAAACTAAAGAAACCATATAGTCCGGGAATGCCAAGAAAGGTGCATTGGTTAGTGCGACTTTTAGATCTTGAAAACTTATTTTTCATGTACAGCGTTGCAATTAAATCGCACGTCCTAATTTAATAGTTTTATTAAAGGCGATGCAATCACTGCAAAGTTAGTAAAAATAGATATATAGTAACCTTACAGCCCAATGAAAGAACGGGCATTGTCTATATGAGGTAGTGGGAAATTTTGAACTGCAGTTATTTTATTTGACATTGTATAAAGTCCATCACCATCTACCACAGGGCCTAAAATGGGATTTTAGACTTACGGAGTTCACATTTAGTAAGTTTAGCTTTGAGACCAGAATATTTCAACTTCAGGAGCAGCTACTGCTTCCAAATTAGCAAAATGAGACTCCGAGTCCTTACTACAAATTATATGATCATCAAGGTAAGCATGCCCGTCAGGGTGGCAAGGTTGGTAGAGACGTGAGCTTGCAATGTGCAGAGTCCCTGCGCATTCGGTCAGCGGTTCGAGTCCGCCTAGTTCGTGCTGACGTGGCGGCGCTTTGTATAGTCAATAACCTTGTAGTTGGTACTTGCAAAGTGTCTAGATAGGATGAAAATCTTATCTCTTATCTTATCAAGGTAAGCATAGACATTTTTGCCTAGCATATCGGAAAATAAATTATTAATCATCCGTTGAAAAGTAATAGGGGCTGACTTTAAACCAAATGACATTCTGAGCCACTCGTAGTGTCCACTGGTAGTGCTAAAGGCAGTAATATCCCTTAAGGCAGGAGCCATGGGCACCTGCCAGTAGCCACCAACCAAATCAAGGTTATCGACTGAACATGGTGTTACCCTGCCCTAATGACATCAACAGGTCCTTTCAGACAAGTAAAGGATACCTATCATCCTCTGTGACTTCATTTACTCGCCGACAGTCAATTACAGGTCTAAACTGTCAGTCTTTTTTGGAACGAGGAATAGAGGCGAGTTCTACGGTGAACGGGAATTTTGGATAACACACTGTTCCAGCATGTCATTAATTTGCTCATCAACAATTTGTCTTTGACTGTGCGGTAGACGATAGGCTGGAATATAATTTTTATACATGTGGTGTTCCAGGTTAAAGTCTAATTTGGTGGTTAGTATTATCAGTTGAACCTAACGATTTTCCGGGCAAGGCTAAAACATCACGGTACCGCCTTAGCAGTTCGTGTTCTAACAATGAAGACCTGTGTTCTGGATAATCCACAATAGTGGCAAGGGAGTCAAGTGTTTGTGCTTTGCCGATTTTGTGTTGTTGGACGACGGAGTTATCGAACTGACAAAACTTGTAGGCAAGTCTGAAGGTTCTGGCACTACCTGTCTGTCAAATGCTCACACACGGCATTAAAATACACCTTGTCGAAGTTTGACAGGATCGCCGGTCGCATTAACAACAATAGCTTTAACAACGGCTTTATTTCCTTCACGAATCTCACTTAGGGTTTATTCCACTGTAAGTCTTTTCACTTGGCTTGCATGATGTGTGTAGCTCG
>JACEEZ010013567.1:362500-367500 GCA_016584305.1 Chionoecetes opilio | reverse complement strand
GTATAATAAACGTAAGATGCATACAGCTTTATGAGATTCCATATGACGAGCCTACTGTTGCTGCACTAAGCAAATAATTCGATAAATCATTCACTTGGACTTCCATTATACACAAATGATGATTTGGTTTGTAGTATTCAAGTAAATCCACTTTGTAGACTCTCTCTCTCATAGTTATGGGTACTATCTAAACCACAAACACTTGCACGCGCATGACTATAGATATTGCATCCCCATCATCTAATTAAGTATTTAATGTGCATCCCTCGCAGTTACGGGCACCATCGATGGTACAGACCAACTCACACTGAGGTTGCCAATCTGACACAGGATGGTGTGGCATCTATTGACCTTGTGGAGTGCCCTGTTGTGAGTATTTTGCATGAATAATTTACAATGCATCCTTTGTTACTCGCACTATTAGTATATCCTTAATCATTACTAACCACACTATCTATCTTTCATTATATTTAACAACCCTCTCTACTGACTTGACTTTCATCCTTCATTCCTCTTGACCATCCTCACCAACGATCTAATTTCAAGTCACCCACCCTCTTGACGATCAATATCATTAACCTTAATTTCTTTCCACCTTACTGAAATCTTCATGGCTCAGTGCACCCTTGAGACTTCTACTCTCTGTCTATAATCACCCTTGTAGGCGCTCATTACTCATACCATTTACTTCACGCACACCTTTACTTGCATTATTTCCTTAAACATACGCACCCTTTTTTTTTGTCTTATACATAAAAAAGGACAGGCCAAGGACACACAAAAAAGAAGAAACAAAAAGCCTGCTTAGTTGCCAGTCCCTATTAAAGCGACAGTATGAGTTACTGTCAAGCCGTGTGTCCTTACTGCAAACCACATCACAAACCTGTTTCTTCTATCATGACCATTATTTCACGGCTAGCACATTCTTTATGCACTCTTAGTCATAAAGTATCCATTTATAGAGGGCAGAGATGATCAGCAATTTATAAACATTATGAAAGGAACATATGAACAAATTGAATACCGAACGGTTTTTCTTAAGAAAATTCAATTCGCATAACGACCTTAAATTTGAGTAATGAACGGATACCAAATACTTGAAAATTAAGTTTAGGTCACAAACAAGAGCACACAATATATTATCCTAAGCAAGACAAATGCCAAAGCCAGAACAATATAAAAAAAATATGGATAATACAAAATATGAATGACTAAGAAAAAGACAGATTGAGTCCATTGTTTAAAGAAGCAAAAAACAAATATATTGTTGGGTAGATAATTGGAATTGAAAAAAAATATATATTGGAGAGATTTGGGCCTACAGTGAAAACAGTGGTATCTGAAAGAGAAATAGTAAGATAAGAAAGTATACAGGAAAAAAGAAGTTGGATGGCTGGTGTCGCACACAAATATATGTGGGCTAGTGTCAACATTATCAAAAGTAAATGATTATTTCATAGTAAAAAAGCCAGGCATGTTGGATGTCGTAGAAAACCTACTATTGGTTTGATGACTGGTCTGTATTATGGGACTGAGAGTGCTGTGAAGTGTGGGGGAGGTGTATCCAGCTTCTTTCCTGTGAATACATGAGTGAGGCAAGGGTGCGTCTTTGCCCTTTCACTTTTCAACACTTGTATGGACTGGGTATTGGGTAAAGTTGTAGATCAAAGTGATTGTGGAGCATTCCTCGGCAACACCAAGATCACTGATCTTGTTTTTTTCGATGAAGCAGTAATCTTTGCTGAGTCGCTGGGGCTTCTGGTGATGGCTCTTGAGGCGCTGCACGAGGAGGCAAAACCTTTGGGACTTGAGTTCTCCTGGCCCAAGACCAAGGTCCAGGTGTTTGGAGGCTTACTAGATGAAACAGTACAGTCTGTTCATGCATGCGGCGAGGACATTGAGATCTTGGGAAGTTTTACATACCTTGGTAGCACAGTCCATAATGACGGTGGGTCACGTCAAAAAGTCTTACGACGGATTGGCATAGCCCACGGTGTTATGGACTCGCTCAGCAGGAGTATTTGCCGTTGTCGGTACCTGTGCCGAAGTACAAAGATCCGGATCTTCCAGTCGCTTGTGATCCTTGTCTTACTCTATGGTTGTGAGACATGTCATTAAATAGCGACTTGAAGAGGCGAATCGATGCCTTTGGAAATAAGTGTCTTCGGAGAATCATAGGGGATCGCTGGGATCATTACGTGTCAAACCAGCGATTGCACCATGAGACTGAATCGAGGCCTATTACCAGCATAGTCCGTCAGCGCCAACTTCGGCTATATGGGCAAGTGGCACGCTACCCTGAAAGCGATCCTTCCCATCGGGTTGTATCTGTAAGAGACAATCCGGCATGGAGGACGCCAAGGGGGCGCCCACAAGGCTCGTGGCTGGGGCAAGTTGATGCTTCCTGTCGGGAGTTGCTTGGTATGGGAAGGGAGCCTGCATGGGGACTCGCGCGTGGTGATCCCCGGGAGTGGCGTCGTAAGATGGGCGAGATGCCGCGCCCCCCGGCGTATGCCCCCAATGATTGATTGATTGATTGCAGAAATGAGTTATTCTGAAGATGTGCCATAAATTGGAGAGGGTCAATTTTATGTATGGAAGAGAAACAAAAATCTTAAAATGGAAATGGTGTCATGTTATCATTATGGAAGGATGTTATGATGGAGGATATGTTGGATGCGGGGAAGAGACAGGGCACAGTTTAATGGTAATGGGGCATGTGTTGCAGCAATCAGCATGTGCCCTCCTGTCCACTCCCTTGTGGTTACCCTGTGGTTTAGTATCAATGTACACAAGGGAGATGGAGGGCAAAGGAGATGGTTGGACATGAGGACAGAGTTGTGTTAATATGGGGGCCGTGTGACCTTATTCAGCTGGTCTCCTATTCAATTCCTAGCTACACTGTTGTTGTTTATCAATGCTTGTAGCTCTGTGCTGTGGTAAGGCAGCCCAAGGTGGGGCAATGTCTATGCACAGTTAGCCGGGTGTGGGTTTTGTGGTCAAGGGAGCGATTGGGTGGTGAGGACAGGGGAACCCTTAGCTCTGCTCGGCTGCCTCCCCCCTCATACCTTACTAGCCACTATTTCCTTGGCTGTATTTACACACTGAGCATCAAACTTAAAGTATTATACGTATGGTATTCATATTGCTCTTTAGGTGATTTAGTAAGTCTTGTCATGTAGTTATGTTTTTAAAAACATAGAAACATAGATAAAAACACTTGCGCATATATATGCATGGAAATTGAGATATTTAAATATTACAATTGGTCATTTCAGGAATTTCATTTTGATTGAATGAACTAACTTTAATAAACAACTTCAACTGTAGGGAGGTGCATTAGCAGAACTCGTTTGCTGAAGGTAATTAAACACAAATGGTTGAATGTGATACATTCCGTAGCAAAATATGCTTGTTATGATACGAGCGGACACGTTCTACGGAGCGTAATCGTACAGTCTTTAACGATTAAGTTACGTTCAGGGAAATGCAGTTGGATAGCATACTAAGATATAGGGTAGACAGGTGACATGGACAGATATACAAATTCTTGAAAATCATCATCTATGTCCTATGAGGCTTAAGTAGGATATGGCTATGACTTTTTACGTGTATAACAATTTTATAATGTACATTATACATCACCATAGGTTGCCCTGCATATAATTCCACTTTATTTTTACCACATTTTTTACTGTACTTATATCAATATTTAAATATTTTCGTGAGTATTTTATCTTGCATATTTTTTTTCATCATGGTATATTCATAATCATCTCACTCGCTTTAACCATTTTGTGACCCCATTACTCATTTACAAAGTAGTGTCTTGCCTGTAGAACAAGTAGGATATGAAACCATGACCAAGAAAATCATGAGGAGGACATAATTAATATAATTATGTTTGTTAACAGGTGATGAAGCCGGAGGAGGAGTATTCATGCAGTGTCTCGGTCACACATGCAAACAACCTGGACACTTTCACTGCCACCTTTAGTGATGATGGCACACAGTTCACCATTTCTGGTATAGGTCAGTGTTTGGATGGTTTCCTTACGTTATTAGTGTTACTCTGCTCTTATTAACTATGTACTGTAGTAAACTTTTCTCCAAGATTAGTTTTCACTCAGAGCTGACCTATTCTCTAGCTGGCTTGCAGTTTGGCACTGGTAAGGATCACACAGGCTACCATAGGTAGAAATTAGCCTTATATATATACATGCATGAATTTATGCGAGGTCCAGAAGGTTGAGAATTGCAGGTTGTTGGTATCAGAGTACCAGAGCTGGACATGGTATAGTAATGCCAGAGGGGTAGCTAAGGAGATCGACCACGTCTTCGTTAGTACTCATTGGAGGATCCTCCAGAACTGCACGGTTTACCAGAGTGCTGAGTTCTTTGGAACATATCACAGACTTGTTGTTGCTACACTTAAGCTTCATGTCCATTCCAGAAGAGACTCAAGAGGTAACCATACTGTGTTTCATCTTGAAAAACTGAAGGACTTGACATGTGCTCATGAGTATGCAGTGGCAGTCTCAAATCGGTTTGATGTGCTCGGTGCCATCGAGGGCCCTGCATAACTGTGGGATACCTTCAAACGTGAAACTCTCCAGGTTGCCATGGAGTATATTGGGGAGCCCCCGAGATCAAGGCGTGGTTCTGTCTCGACGGAGACGCTAGGAAATATCGAGGAGAGTCGCGCTGTCAGGCTGTCTGGGAACCAGGACCAGAACAGGGCTCTGTCACGCCGGACTAGAACCCTCCTGGGGAGAGACAAGGAGAGGTATGTCAGGAGTCTTGCTAAGGATGTCGAGGGCCATTTTTTTTTTTTTTAGACATCACAAAGGACTGGCCAAGGGCACAACAAAAATAGGTAACACAAAGCCCGCTTAGTTGCCAGTCCCTATAAAGAAGACAGTAAGATAAGATAAGATTTTCATCCTATCTAGACACTTTGCAAGTACCAACTACAAGGTTATTGACTATACAAAGCGCCG
>JACEEZ010013567.1:330000-355000 GCA_016584305.1 Chionoecetes opilio | reverse complement strand
ACAGCTGATGGTCCGGAATGGTTCGCACGGCGCCACACTTCCAAGACCTTCTCAGCGTAGAAGCTACGGCAGCAAAGAACCTCCTTCTGGCATCTTTTGGTGGTGGACAAAAACACCGGATAGAACCGCGCCTCTTGACGGAAGACCGATGCTCCCCAGGAATGAACGATGGTTGGGGACTTTCTCTCAGTAGCCATACCAGTCCGTAGATGCGTCTTTCACACGCCATCCACGTTAGACCTGGGGAACACAAAAGAGACCCTGAATACCATTTGTTTATTTTCCATTGATAATACATACATAGGCATTAGCTACATTATTTATAGTGAGGGAATACAAGGGATACGGCAGGGCAACACACTTAAACCGACTAAGTTCCACTCTAAGATAGTTGTTAATTATAGATGTAAAGTGAAGAAACACACCGACACAAAGGACACCACACGCGACAAACGACACACGCGAAGGCGCCACTACCTCACTCTCTGCGCCGAGCACAAAAATTGACGAATCGCGACAGTAAAGACGAAGAGGAAGCTGAAAAGTTTTTCTTGATTGAACTTGTCACGACAGGGACAAGGCAACAATGTTCTGGAGTGTGTCCGATTACACGTCCCCCGGTTTCCTTGGGACAGTCCCGAATATATTTATATTATATATATATATATATATTATGTATATTATTTTATATATATCTAAGTTATCTATATATATATATATATATATTCGTATCTATTATATATATATATATATCTATATATATATATATATATATATATTGTATATATAATATAAATATACAATTATATTTACAAATATATCTATTATATATTATATATATATATAAATATGTATATATAAATAATATATACAAATATTAATACAAGATATGATTACATATATAAAATTTTATATATCTATTATATATAATAAATTTTTATATGTATAATCTCTATGTATATTTATTTATATATACATTATAATATTTATCATATTATTATTCTTATTATATATATCTATATTTATATATATATATATATATAAGTGTAATATATCAATTATGTTCACTGTGAGGTTGAATAATAATAAAATCCCGGAGCTCTTTAAACAAACTCCAATGAAACTATGTTCTTATAGACGGCCAGATATATTTTTTAGCGTGACAAAGTACATACACAACTCAGAGGATTTTCTATCGGAGGCGCTTGGTGTCTGCGTCCTCCTCTCGTTCTGTCTCCCTCCGATCCGATCATAGGAAAGTTTTGGCAGGGAGTTTGGTCAGAACTTCATAGGTTTTCTAGAGTCCCATCGTTCTCAGCCAGCCGGAGCGCGGTTCAGCGTCACGTTTTTTGCTTCAAACACCAGGCTTGCTATCCACGTCCATCATTTAGATCGTTGGCGTGGTTTACGTCTTCACCATAATGTCATCTAAGGGTGGACCTTGCCTCAGCAGACCGGCGATGGTAGATGGCAGACATACACACAGACATCCTGCTTTTGTTTTAGAGACTAAGATTTACCACATACCATATACTAATCTTATCCAGTGCCGTATCATTTTTTTTTCTCTCTCTCTCTCTCTCTCTCCTCTCGCTCTCTCTCCTTCTGTCTCGCTTCTCTCGTCTCTCTCCTCTCTTCTCGCCTTCTCTCTCTCTCTCTCTACCCGCCAGGGTGGCGCGGTTTTGGTAGAGTCACGGATTGCGACGTGAGAGTCCCCCTGCCAATTCGTCGCGTTTCGAGTCCACCAGTTCAGTCCTGGCGTGGGTGGCGCTTTGTATAGTCCCATAACCTTGTAGTTTGGCACTTGCAAAGTGTCTAGAAGGATCAAAGTTCTCTCTCTCTCTCTCCTCGTTTTCTCTCTCTCTCTCTCGCCTTCCTCTCTCTTTTTTTTTATTTTTTTTCTCTTCTCTCTCCTTCGTTCTCGTGCTCTCTCTTTCCTCTCCCTCTCTCTTCCTTCGTCTCCTCACCCTCTTCTCTCTCTACTCTCTCTTCTCTCTTTTCTCTCATCTCTTTCTTCCTCTCTTTCTCGCTCTCTCTCTCTTCTCTCTTCTCTCTTCCTCCGTCTCTCTCTCTCTCTCTCTCTCTCTCTCTCGTCTCTCTCCTCTCTCTCTCTTTTTCTCTTCTCTTCTCTCTCTCTCTCTCTCTCTTCTCTCGTCTCTTCTCTCTCTCTCTCTCTCTCGCTCTCTCTTCTTCTCTTCTCTCTCTCTCTCCTCTTCTCTCTCTCTCTCTCCCTCTCTCTCTCTCTCTCTCTCTCTCTCTCTCTCTCTCATCTCCTCCTGTCTCCTCTCTCTCTTCTCTCTCCTCTCTCTCCTCTTCTCTCTCTCCTCTCTCCGTCTATCCTCTCTTTCTCTTCCTCTCTCTCTATCCCTCTCTCTCCTCTCTCCTCTCTCTTCTCTCTCTCTCCTCTCTCTCTCTCTCTTCTAGTTATTTGTGAACTGAATACATTGGTAACAAAACAAAAGATGAGTTAGATGGGCTAAACTCCACTCGAACCGGGAAGCCCAGGAATATCTGTAACAGTATTAAATCTTATCCTACAATATTTATATAAATGAATATGAAAAAAGTAAGTAATACTTAGTATAAACTGATTACAACGGTAATGATATAAAAAAAAAACTTCTACTAATATGCGCTAATACACTATATCATATAATTATAACGAGCTCAAATATTTAATAGATATGCACAATATATAATGATGTATAATCTATATAATATTACGGTATAATTTTTTTATAATTTATAGTCATTATTAATATTCCTGTTTTTTATTGAGTTGGATTGGCAGCCAGCTTTTACGCCCGAAATTGAACACGCGGTTGCAGTACGTGGGTGAGGTGCAAGTCGATCTGGCGCACTAAGAGTATGTTACCTACAGTGGATCCATAGCCTCGTTGTAGAAAGGGAGTGGAGGTAATGTTCCATCCTAGGCGGAAGGGTCACAGTCCACGTGAAGGTCGACGTTGGGGCCACACGGGGTAGCATGGTAGGTCCACGGTTGCCCTGGGGATTGAGGCCCGGGCTGCCAGTGCCTAGGAGTTTGCCTCATTCGGGAACCTTTGTTACATGACGCACATGCCCCTGCCTACGTCACGCCACTGCTGGAGAGGTTGTAAAGGATCCGTGCAGTGCAGCTAGGGGTTTTCAGCCGCTGGGGTTGGCTTGAATCCCAGTCACAAGGAGGCCGAGGGTGACGGGGGATCGGAGGACCATGCGAGGGGTGTGTACTCCATCAGGGAGCGGACATGTGACTTGTAGAGTGTGCCGACTCCCTGAACGTGCAGAAGTTACTCGACAAGTTGGATGCAGCTCAGTTTCCAGGCAGCCTTCTTGGCGCCCTTCCTGACGTGGCTGGTGTACGTGAGGCCAGAGTCGAACTCAATCCCCAAGATGCTGACTGACTCCTGGAGGGGTATTGTGCTGCCTTCCAGAAAAAATGATGTGTCGGTCCCAGGTAACTGCATCTTTTCTGCGAGAGATGAGGACGGCTTGAGTCTTGTCTGGTGCAAATTTGACATGCCATCTCTTGCCCTAGGAGGCGATGCTCTGCAGTGCCTGGTTTATACATAAGACTGTGTTGTGGCGGTCACTCCTCTCACAGGTGAATGTAAGAATACAGTCGTCTGCGTACGCTCTTGTCTCAGGAATCAGCTGCAGGATGTCATTAAATTACAAGTTCCATAGTAATGGCCCGAGGACACTATCTTGCGGGATACTGGCTTTTATAGGGTTTACAGTGGAGGTGTGACCATTCACCACCTAGCGTAGAGTCCTGCCGTGGAGGTAATATTGGAAGAGGTGTAACAGGTCACTACAGTTCCCCAGGCTTCTCAGCTTGGTGGTGATGCCCTGATGCTACCACACCCAGTCAAAGGCACCAGCGTTGTCAAAGGCGACGAAGAAGGTGTCTTCGTCCCGATCTAGGAAGTCTCTCTCTCTCTCTCTCTCTCTCTCTCTCCTCTCTCTCTCGCTCTCGCTCTCGCTCTCGCTCTCGCCTCGCTCTCGCTCTCGCTCTCTCTCTCTCTCTCTCTCTCTCTCTCTCTTCTCTCTCCTCTCTCTCTCTCTCTCCTCTCTCTCTCTCTCTCTCTTCTCTCCTCTCTCTCTCTCTCTCCTCTCTCCCTTTTCTCTCCTCTCCTCTCTCATCTCTCTCTCTCTCTCTCTCTCTCTCTCTCTCTCTCTCTCTCTCTCTCTCTGAAGAGGGATCATGAAAAAAATTATGAGAAATGCTAGAACATTTAAATTTGATGAAAACATGGACACATGAATTAAATTATAATTAGATTATCTAAACAAAGAATATAGGGAAGTGGGCCTTAATAAAGTGGCCCTTAAATAAAAGGCTTTTAATGAGAACTAGCGGAAACAAAATAAATAGGTATTTATCAAAGACTACTGTATCCCTGGACTTGCTACTCGGCTCCATCCCAACCCCCCCATGACCATTTGGAGGCCGATCGTTTAATGTTAAAATTTTGTTTTCAAACATCCTCCCCTTTTTCCCTTTTCCTATGGTTTTTCACAAAAAATGATATACTTTTATCTTCGAAATTTGTTTAAAATCTATAATTTCTAAAATAAAAAAAACGTAAAATACACTAAAAATGCCATTGGAGACTGAAAAAAATATGCTGAATTTAATTTTCCCTTTAAAACCTCTTGGGCCATTTAATGTTTTGCGTAAAACAACTTTTTAACATGGACATATCAATGGGAAAGCAGCATTTCATTAGTTTTCCATTGAAAATTTTTCCCTTTTTTTTCTGAAAAAATGAAGTTCCCCCCCTGCATAAATTAACGTTAAATAAAAAATACCAAAATCAAACGGTCGCAAGTAAAAAGTGTTCCATGAAAACGGGAGACTTGGTTTTTCAGTATAAATGATACACTGTTTTCTTTGTAAAAAGTTTTTTCTATAATGCTATCAAATTTAAAAATGTAAAAAACCCTAAAAAAAAGGCTTATTCGACTGAAGAAAAATGCATGAACTTTAACTCTTCTTTTGAAACTCCAATCCACTCTGAAATCAACTCAATTCCTTCAACTCTTCGGCCCCTTTACTATTTTAACGTGGGAAATTTTTTTCATTAAAAAATTTTCAATAGAAGCGAAATGTTAAATTAAACTCCCCCATTGATATATTTCCCTCTTCTGATAAATGACTAAAACTAATGCATAAAAAATTAAGGGGTTAACTAAATTAACTAAATTTAAACAGGTAAATTTTTCCCGATTTTTCCCATGTTTTTTTATTTTTTTAACGCTTTTAGCATTGTTCTAACTCCTTTATCAAAAACGAAAAAATTTAATGGAAATCTAATTTAAAATTCCCCCTTTTATTGTATGCTTCATGTGAAACTTTTGCTCGCAAAATTTTAATGGGAAGGAAAGTTATTAAAAATTTCCCAGTATTTTTTTTCCGATTATAAACTTTAGGATTTCTTTTTTAAATTTTAAAAATTTTAATTAAAAAAATTTCAAAGGAGGTATATTTTTATGATCCCATAAAAAAAGGGATTTTTTTAAAAAATTTCAAATCGCCTTTGGGTTCCCGGGAAAATCCCCAAATATAAAGCCGAAGGTTTTTTAAAATAAATAAAAATTTTTTTTATTTTATATGATTTTTTTTTTTAAATGTTTAAATTTAAAAAATTATAAAAAAAACCAATAGGGAAACTAATAAAATTGATACATAAAAAGTTTTTTAATTGAAAAAAAAAAATTTGGGAGGGGCAGGGGGGCGGAAATAAAATGAAAAAACAAGTAATAAAAAATTCGGGGGGTAAAAATTTTTTTTAAAGGTGAAATCCAGATAAAATAAAAAATGAAAAAAAAAACATTTTTTTCCCCCCCCCTTATAATATGAACAAATTTGGGATATTTTAAATCCCCAAAAAAAGGGAAAACCCCCTTTTAATAAAAATAAACAAGGAAAACTTTTTTTCCTCAATCCTTCCCTGAAACCACCTAAATAAATTTTTTAAAAAATTTTAATATAGGCCACGGGGGTTAACCTTTTTTTTATAAATAAACATTTTTGAGCAATTTTTCCCAAATTTAATTTTCCCCCTTTTTAAATCCGACAAAATATATTTTTTCAAAAACTATTTTACTGAATAATACCCCAAATCTAAATATAAATAACAAAAATAAATTTCCCCTTTTACCCCCTTTAACTTGGTACCCCAGTTTTAAAATAAATTTCGAACTGCAAAAAAAATTTTTGCATTTTGTTCTGGTTTTAATTCAAACTAAAAATTACCCAGAAAATCCTTTTCCCCCAATCAAAAAGCTTAAAGCATTAAAAAAAAAAGGGGGTCCCAAAAAATTATGCCCGAATGAAAACTAATAAGGACTTAAACGGGGAAAAAAAACCCACAATTACCCCCAAAATAACATACATTTTGTTTTAGAAACAAAGAAATTTTTTTAAAAACAACGGTACAAAAAAACAAAAGGAAATTTTGGGGAAAGGATTTTACCCCCTCCAACAGGACCGTACTCCACTAAAACCCCCCCCTTTTTCCCACATTTAAGTATTTTCCAAAATTTTAAAACTTAGCTAAACCCCTTTAAAAATTTTTATGTTTTTATTTTTTTTCTTTAATTTGGAAACTATGCTTAAATTTGCCATTTGGGTTTTTTTTTTTTCTTTTACTCCCCCATCTTTTCCCCTTTTTTTAGAAGGGTCACGTCTTTAAACCCAAAAAAATTTCCCTAAAAAATGCATTGTTTTTTTTTTCTTTTTTTTGGCAAACTTTTTCCCTTTTTTGGACAAACACCATGAAAAATTTTAGCATCAAAAAAAATTTGCCATTTTTGGGTCTTAAATTTTTTTTTTTTTTTAAAGGATAATGACCAGTGAAACCTGTAATTTTTTTTTATTGGAATAATGAATTTGTTTCTTTTAAAATTTTAAATTTTTTTGGGGGAAGCCCTGAAAATTTTGTTTTTTATTTGGGTTAGAATTTTTGCTTTTTAATTGGGGGGGTCTGAGGGTGTTTTTGTATTGGGGCAAGAATTGTTTTTACAAAAAACCCTGTGTTGGGGGTACAGGCATTTTTGACCGTCCACCAAGGTGTGTTAGGGAGCTTTGGGAAAACCCGGAAACTTGGCAAAATATTCCTCGGGGATAAATACCTCTGTGTCAATTTATTTTTTCATTTTTTTCCTTTTTTTGTCATTTACCATTTTTTCCCCAAATTTTTTCATATTTCTGGTTCTTAATTTTCAATGTTTTTCCATATTCATACTTTTCTTTTCCCTTTTTTTTTATTTATTTTTTTCCAAAATTTTAATAACTGTTTTTAAAATTCAAAAAATTTTTTTTCAAAACCAAATTTGCAAAAAATTTAAATTATATACACTAACTCAACTCCTTTATCTAAATATAAATTTTTTCTACAATTTTAAACAACTACACTACTACTACTACTACTCACTACTACTACTACTACTACTATTTCTACTACAAATATTATTTTTTACTATTTTATATACTAAACTACTACTATACTACCTACTACACTACTACTACTATACTATCAACTAAAAACTACTACACTACTACAAATACTACTACTACTACAAACAACTACTACTACACTACTACTACTACACTACAACTACACTACAGTATTATTATTTTTTTTTTCCCTACTATACTACTACTAACTACTTACTACATATATATCTATACATATACTACTATTTAAAATCCTTTTTTTTTTTCCCTCATTTTTTCTTTCACTTCTTTTTTTTTTTTAAGCTTTAAAAATATTAGCTATCTTTAGTTGCCATTCAAAAGCATTTTACGCACTGATTAATTAATAATTACCCCTGTCTTTGGACACCTTTGTAACTTTTCTCTCAAGGGTCTGAGGTTTTCGCCTTGGTTTCCCTGTGCCAAGGGGAGTGACAGCAGATGTGCGTCCCCCTGCCAGCCCAGCAGTAAACAGTGTGCTCTCCAGTATCCCATCCCAGACCCCTTCAGCCCTGGGTTCGGTCTATGATATTTTCCGGGCACATTTTTGCTAAATACGGCTATTAAGTTGGTAGTACGTCCCCTTTTTTAAAAAAAAAATACTTTCTTATAATTTTGGTTTGGTTGAAATGTATGTACAAAATTTCTCCCCTTTTTAAGAAACAAGCAAATCGCCACTTATATCCGCCCTTTTTATTTTTTTTTTAAATAAAATTCTTAAATGGTTGGGTTTTTTTAATAGTTAGTTTTCATGAAGATTTAGGGTTTCCCTTTCCTTTTTAGGAGTCCTACGGTTTATCATTTTTTGAGACAAAAAATTAGTACGGTACATGATGGGCCCCTTTTGCGGGGGGGATGATTTTCTTCTCAATCATTGGGGGGATCGCTGGGGGGGGGGTCGCCTCGCCCCCCTAAACCACTCCCGGGGTCACCACGCGCAAGCTCCCCCGCAGGTCCTTTTCCCTACCCCAAACAGTCTCGCAAGAAATCAACTTTCCCCCGCCCCCGAGCCTTTTAGGCGCCCCTTGGCCCCCCCGCCGGGTTTGGTCTCTTTCAGATACAAAACCCATGGGAAGGATCGGTTTCAGGGTAGCGTGCCACATGCCCATACGCCCAAATTTGGGGCTGACGGACTATGCAGGTAATGGCCCCGATTCAGTCTCACGGTGCAATCGCTGATTTTACACGTAATCATCCCAGCGAACCCCCTGATTCTGCGAGACACTTTTTTACCAAAGACTTTTATTGTTTTCAAGTCACTATTTATGTCCATGTCTCACAACCATAAGTAAGACGGAAACACAAGCGACTTGAAGATCCGGATCTTTGTCCTCACAGGTACCGACAACGCCAAATACTCCCCCTAGCGAGTCCCCAAAACCGGGGCTATGCAATCCGCCGTAAACTTCTTGCGTACCCGCCGTCATTTTGGACTGCGCTACCAAAGGGATTAAACTTTCCAAATCTCATGTCCTCCCACACGCATGAAAAGACTGTACTGCTTCATCTAGTAATCTCCAATACCTGGCCTTGGCTTGACCAGGAACCTCAATCCCAAAAACTTTCCCTCGTGTGCGCCTCGGAGCCATCACCCGGGCCTCCCGCGACTCAGCAAAGATTACGATCTCGGGAAAAACAAGATCAATTCTTGGGTTCCGCGGATGCTCCACAATCACTTTGATTTACAACCTTGTCCAAAACCCTTCCTCAAGCGTTGAAAAGTGTGGGGAAAGGGGCGCACCCTTGCCTCACCCTGTAGCACAGGAAAAACGGATACACCTGCCCCCCCACTTTACAGCATTCATCCCAGAATACAGACCATTTCAAACCCAAAAGTCCCCTTGCAGGAACCCTCGAAGTCGCAGAAGAAACCCGATGACTCACATGCACTGATCAAAAGCCTTCTTTAATCAACATAGGCTGCAACACCCCGTCGAAACCAGTCGGGGGTTACCAGGACACGAAACGAGGATAAAAGGTCCGTTTTGCTTACCGGGGGAACCCCAAATGCTGAGGTCTCTGATCTTCACCAAACTGCAATTCGTGTCCAATAATGGGCAAGCACCTTCCTGGGACGCTGAGCAGTGTAAAACCGCGGGATTGTTTCAGTCCTGCGGTCCCCTTTCCCCCTTTCCCGATAGGGGCGACCAGCCCCCCTTTTAGAGGGGGAATGGGACTGATTGCCACACGGCAGTCAGGCAACATGCAACCCGCTGATCATGGCCTCGACCTCATTTTTTAGGAGCTTCCCCCATGATATTACAAACACCGCTGCCTTTCCCCCCTTCAAAAATTTTCTACAGCCTCTCTGACTTTTGTCAGAGAGGGTCAGTTTCGTCAAAGGGAGGATCGGCTCCATCCTGTAAACCCGTGGGGTGAAGCTGCTATTTTGGGGGGTCCACCCTGAACAACTGCCCAAAGTCTCCCCAACGAGCCCTTTTCCCTCCATGTCCCACACGAGGCCCCTCGCTGTTCGAATAGCACTCGCCCGAAAGGAGACTTGGAACGGAGCTTTTTCAGGCTCGGTAAGGCGGATCGGGGGGTCATTAGCGTTCAAATGACCCCGACATCCCCACGAGACTCCTGACATACCCCCCATTGTCTCTCCTCGGAGGGTTTAGTCCGGCGTGACGGCCCTGTGCTGGTCCCGGTTCCCCGCCAGCCTGGCAGCCGACTCTCCTCATTTTTCTCCCCGCGTCCCCCGTCGGGGAAAAACCCCCCTGACCTCGGGGCCTCCCCAAAACACTCCTTTGGAGCCTGTAGAGTTTTCAGTTTGAAGGTACCCCCCAGTTCTACAGTCCCCAGAGCACCGAGCACATCAAACCGATTTAGACTGCCACCGCATACTCATGACACTGTAATCCTTCAGTTTCTCAAAAAGAAAAAAGTTTTAGTACCTCATGAGATTCTTCTGGCTTGACATGAAGCTTAAGTTAGCAACAACAATTCTGTGATCTGTTCCAAAGAACCAGCCTCCCGGGAAACCCTGCAGTTCTGGAGATCCTCCAACGAGTACTAACGAGGATGTGGTCGATCTCCTTAGCTACCCCTCCGGCATTACTATACTATGTCCAGCGGTGCAGCTCTGGTCTCTGATACCAAGAACCTGCAATTCTCAACCTTCTGGACCTTGCAAAGTTCAGAAGCAGAGAACTGTTGGTGTTTCTGATACCGGAGCCATGGGGACCAACACACAACTCGTAGCCATCTCTCACAGTGCCAGTAGTAGCATTGAAGTCGCCAGTCACAGTCACAGTCGCAGTAGTATCATTGATGATTATCTTGATTATGGCCATTCTGCTGACTGAAAATGTAATGATAATTATTATTACATTTTCAGTAAAGGTCAACAGGATGACCATAATAAAGATAATCATGACCCTACATAGAGGGCGTCATGCCATGTTTTATCTTTATATATGTAATATCAATTTCACATAGAGGTGGCTTTGACTACATTCAAGCTCAAATTTTATTTCAAGTAACACTTATCCCATCAAGCTTAAGTAATCACCAAGTCTTTAGTTAATATGGGATATTTTTATTATCTTTACCCCGAATGAACAGTTTTTTCGATGCATCTTGCATCATAAGTTTCCCCTATTTTGGCCTACATTCCTTTCAAGTTGTGTTTTCGTCTTAACAATATAATTTGTAACAGTATCGAGTTGGTCATGATCTGATTCCCAGTAGTTTTTGCATATTTTGTTCTTCATCATATTGTATAACACGTCACAGGCAATGACCTCACTACAACTTGTACTACCTTTTGTTCTCATAAACTGATAAACCGATATGGAATCCCAAACGCGTGCCTAAAGTCACACTCACACAGTGATTCACACGGTAAGCACTGGCCATGCAACTCGCCTCATATGACCTCTTGTGGTTAAATAAACTGGTCCATGTGAGAACCCATACAGTTTTTTTTCTGCCGCGGATTCATGCCTCTCCCGCACTTCTGGGTGGAAAAAATGGCACAAGACCCACAGGTTCAATGTTATTGGGATGTTCTTTTTAAACTTATCGAGCAAAACACTTAGGCCTCGTTTAATACATGAGATACGTTCCTTGAAAATAGTCTGTTATGCGAAAATTTGTTAACCAACAATAATTTCCCATATCAATCAATACATCATTGGGGGCATACGCAGGAGGGCGCGTCGCCTCGCCCACCCTACGACGCCACTCGCGGGGGTCACCACGCGCGAGTTCCCATGCAGGCTCCTTTCCCATACCAAGCAACTCTCGACAGGATGCATCAACTTGCCCCAACCACGAGCCTTGTGGGCGTACCCTTGGCCTCCTCCACGCCAGATTGTCTCTTACAGATACAACGAGATGGGAAGGATCGATTTCAGGGTAGCGTGCCAGATGCCCATATAGCCGAAGTTGGCGCTGACGGACGATGCAGGCAATAGGCCTCGATATAGTTTCACGGTGCAATCGCGGATTTGGCACGTAATCATCCCAGTGATACCCCATGATTCTGCGAAGACACTTGTTAACAAAGGCATCGATTCGCCCCTTCAAGTCCCTATTTAGTGTCCATGTCTCACAACCATAGAGAAGGACAGGGATCACAAGTTACTTACAGATACGGATCTATATCCTCCTGCACAAGTACCGACAACCAGGACAACGCCAAATATTCGTGCTGAGCGAGTCCATAAATTTGTGGGCTATGCCTATCCGCCGTAAGACATCTTGACGTCATCTGCCATCATTATGGACTGCGCTACTAACGTATGTAAAACGTTTCAAGCTCTCAATGTCCTCGCCGCACGCATGAACAGACTGTACTGTTTCATCTAGTAAGCCTCCAAAAACCTGGACCTTGGTCTTGAGCCAGGAGACCTCAAGTCCCAAAGGCTTTGCCTCCTCGTGCGGTGCCTTAAGAGCCATCACCAGGACCTCCAGTGACTAAGCAAGATTACTGCATCATCGGCAAAAACAAGATCAGTGATTTTGTTGTTGCCGAGGGATGCTCCACAATCACTTTGATCTACAACTTTGCCCAATACTCAGTCCATACAAGTGTGGAAAAGTGATGGGGCAAGATAGCAGCCTTGCATCACTCATGTATTGACAGGAAATAAGCTGAATACATCCCCCCCACACTTCACAGCACTCTCAGTCCCAGAGTACAGACCAATCATCAGAAAAATAGTCCTTGCAGGAATCCTCAGTCTCAGAAGATCACAGAGTGACTCAGGATGCGCTGTATCGATCGCTTTCTTGAGATCAACATGGGCAGCAAACATCCACTGTCGAAACTCACGTCGGCGTTCCACCATGACACGAAGGGCTAGGATACGGTCCATTTTTGACTTATCAGGTATGAACAAAGACTGCTCAGGTATCTGATGCTACAGCAGATGGCTGCGTTTCAGTGTCAGCAATAGATAGGCAAGCACCTTGCCTGGCACGCTGACCAGTGTAATAAAACAGTAATTGTTGCAGTCCTAACGGTCCCCTTTCCCTTCCCATATAGGGACGATCAGCCCCCTTTACCAGTTAGGAGGAATGGTACCTGATTGCCGCACGGCAGTCAAGACGTAATACCAATCGCGAATCATGATTTCACTCCCAGCTTTAAGCAGCTATACACTGATATTACAAACACCAGCTGCCTTTCCACCCCTCATTTTTGCTACAGCGTCTCTGACTTCGCCAAGAGAGGTTGCGGGTTCGTCAATGGGAGCATAGGCATCCACTGCTGGTAATCCAGTGGTGTGAAGCTGCCCAATTGTAGGGTTCACAGTGAACTACTCAAAACACTCACCCCAACGAGTCATCTGCCTATCCATGTCCGACAAGAGGCGTCCATCTGCTGCTTGAATAACAATCGCCAGAGATGGAGACTTGAAACGGAGCTTCTTCAGGGCTCGGTAGGCGGGTCGGAGGTCATTAGCGTTCAAATGGCCCTCGATATCCTCAGCGAGACTCCTGACACACCTGTCCACCCTCAGTCAGTCAATCATTGAGGGCATACGCCGCAGGACGCGTCGCCTCGCACACCGTATTCAACACCACTCCTTCGGGTCACTACGCGCGAGTCCTCATGCAGTCTCCCTTCTTATAGCAAGTAACTTTCGACATGAAACATCTTCTTGACCAGCCACGAGCCTTGTGGGGGCCCCCTTGGCTTCCTCCACGCCGTAGTGTCTCTTACATAATATACAACAATATAGCAAGGATCGGTTTCAGGGTAGCGTACCACATGCCATATGCTCTGCTTGCTCTGTTCAGGGGTCATTTACACCCATGTATGGAGTATGTATCTCATGTGTGGGAGGGATCCACCTATATAGATTTCACAGGATGTAGTCGAAAGCTTTTAGTATCATTAACTCCCTCCCTGTTTCTGACTGTCTTCAATCTTTAAATCACCGCCGCAATGTTGCTTCTCTTGCTATATTCTACTGTTATTTTCATGCGCAATGCTCTAATGAACTTGCTAAAAATATGCCTCCCCTCCTCTCGCTGCCTCGTTGCACAATAAATGCTTCTACCTACTCTCATCCCTATTATGTACATCTTACTTATGCAAGGCTCAACATTCAACATGTGTCTTCACTTTTTCATCCCTTTCACTGCTAAAATCTGTAACTCTCTTCCTGTTTCTACGTATATTACAATCATCCAACGACTTAAATAAATTCAACAGAGGAGTATCAAGACACCTCCCAACCAAAATTGGCGCACCCATTTCCTGCCATCTCTTACTCTCTGCTTTATAGGATCCGGCAGCACAGAAGGCTTTTTGTTACTTCTTATTTGCCATATCCTTATGAAGTAAAAAAAATATATACTAATGATGATTTCCATGGTTCGCAGGTGGTACGTCCAGACTGTGGGGAACTGTCCTTCTCCCTGGCAGGTAGAGGGTGTGTCTCTGAGGCAATTAATGACAACTTGAATATCAGCATCACCTGTCCTATACCACAACTATTATGTTCCAAAACTGTTACTTGCGTTGAGGCTCCTGTCTGTGCTGCAGGTGAGTTGTACTGTCATCAAATGTCTGTCTCTATAGGTTATGATGCACACTGTACTCTTAAATTTGTTAGGTTGTGTCTGTGCTGCAGTTTAGGTTAAAGCTGTTCATTTTATCTCCATAAATAATGGTAAGTTTAGATTTTGCCAAATCGCATTTGTTAATAAGATGGAAATGTGACCATATATCAGCTTTTGTGAAAAAAGGCATGCATTTTTCATATTTTACATCAAACATCCAGAGATTTAACTGTTATATGTGTGTGCTGAGTTTGAATAACCTGTCTTCCTCGGGCCATACCCTGTTTATTAGCTAGTGTCATACACCTAGGAGTGAATAATTGTAGGTATGCCTACTCCAGTCGACACTATTACCCATTCCTTGGAAATCCCTCAAGGGAATGAGCACGTCAGAGGAGTCTCCATTAGTACCTGTTCATGCATCTCGGTTTCACACCTTCCAATCCCCTCTCTCTCACATCCCTCTCTCATGCATATACTACTGTACGTCAGCACGCTATCTTCCCTTTTCAACAGGGGGATATTCTCTTAGCATTTCCAGCATCTATTCTATATTCTACACTTATATATCTTTTTGCTATCTCACTTATCCATCCACTTCAGGTGCTTCACCATTTTCATCACTACCTTGCATTGTTAATCATACCAAAACTTACATATACTTATCATTATACCCATTATCCATCCTGATCACAATACATCCTGCCCTCAGGTAGCTCGTTTCCACTGCTTGAATCTTGAACCTCTAGTATTTATTCTGCCTCCCGTTCACACCTCCTTATGTCACTGTCGAAACTATAACGATAATTATGAGTGCCTTCTTTACTTCCTTATTCAGTTTCCTTTCTCTTATCATGCACTCCTAGGATTCCATCATTCATCTTCCTTGTAGAGCTATCTCTCTCATCTCTTTTTCTTCTTCTTTTTTTTACACACATAATCTCACCTTACATGCCTCCACACTTGCACAAGATATAGAGTATAGACAATATACTTAGATTCATTTATTTCCTCCATTATTTTTGCTTCTATAGATAAACATTATTTTACATTTATTCTGGGGTTCAACTCTCATTCTACATTTGCTTTTTTTTTCTTTTTTTTTATACATGTTGTGCCTATAGCGCCTGTAGGCAGTGGTGACCCAGGGCTCGGATGGAAGGCTCTGGAGGCACACTTGAGGGCTGTGATGGTTGGTCCTCGCCCGTGGTGGCGCAGGCAGGATTTTTTTAGTGGCGCCTGTGATTAGAGGCTCATGCCGCCCCCGTGTGTCCTCTGATGCACTTGCAATCGAAGGTAGAGTTAATGGGCAGGGCATGTGGGTGTTCTTAGGGCACTCGACGGTGCAGAAAGGTTTTTGGTTTTCGTCGGGGATCGAACTCGGGTCACCGAGAACGCCAGTCGGAGATGCTAACCACTCTGCTACCGCCTGCTGTTCTGCAGACTCAATTATTTCACTTTTTCATCATATCAAACTTATTTCATATCACATCAAACAAACTAAAACTATATCTCTTTACTTATGCCTATATCATTTTTCAAGTTTCTCCTTGCACAAATATTTTTGAATATACACATTTTGTGAATCACTTTCATCTGCTAATAGTACAGTGTCGTCCACAAACATTATGGTATTAAGCTTCCAAATGTTTTAATTTATATTCATGTCTATCATAGCATATCCGACCTTAGCTTGATTTATCTGACAACTCCATCCATAAACAGGGTAAACAAGCATGGTATATTGACAATATACCATGCTTGTTTACCCTGTTTATGGAGGGAGTTCAGGTAAATCATAATATTGTCATGAAAAGAACAAAAGTTATATATAAACAAATGGTGCCTATGGGGTCAGGATGAAGAACCAAAAACAAAATTTTCAAAAGTTTTACTGGAAGTGAGTGAAACATGCACGTCCTTTAAATCACTGCTGAAATAATAATTTTCATCTTCCATCAGCTATTTTCTATGGGTATTTTCATGCTCATTGATCTTCTTAACTAACTAACTGCATGGTTATCTCCCTCCTGTCACCTCGTTGCACAAGACCTTCTACTCATTTTTATCCTTATTATGTTAATCTTACTAATGCAAAAATTAACCAGTATTTTCACTCTTTTATCACGTACACACGTACGAGTAAACTCTGGAATTTATTTACCTATTTATATAATTCCTCCAACTTACGACATGCATTTTTTCAAGAGAGAAGCGTCAAGACACCTCCCGAACTAAATTGGTTGTCGGAGAAGACCCCTTTCTATTTTATCTTACTCATATCATACATTCTTACTCATATCATCTTATTATCTGACTTATATGGGGACAGGCAATTAGCGGGCCTGTTATTAGTTTTTTTGTGCCCTTGGCCAGTCATTTTTGATGAAAAATAATCATTGTAATTCATACAAAAAGCTATGGTTCTTTGAAAAAAAATTACCTCCTTATATTTTACAAAAAGTTTATAATTAGGTGAGTGCATATTTAGATAGGTAATTGAATTATACTTGCAGCTTAATAAAGATAATTCACATTATTCAATTTTTTTTCCAATTTTTTTTTTCAGCGAACGTTTTACCCCTTTATAAATAATAACTTAATTAAGTCTACCAAAATATTTCCTCGTGGATTTATTGGTTTACTCCTTATGTAATCCTCCTGCCTTTAACACCTGTTTAACCCTATGTTTCTGAATTACATTGTGAACTAGTGTGAAGCACCATATAATCTCTAATGTACACAACGCCACTTCTGCTTTTCCAACCCTCAGCTCCAGCAGCACCTGCATATGGCAGCGTCATAGAATCTGTGATGGTCATCGATTTACAACAAGAAGGTTTCCACCGCGAGGTCCTAGCAGCCCCAGTGGCTCTGCAGCGAGGTGATATTGTAGTGGTTGAAGGGCCACTTGGCAAAAGGTAACTAAAGCATGTTATACTATTTGCCAATGTTATGTTCCGAAAATTGAGTGGTGTCTTAGAGAGCATGTCACCTGGCATGTCAACTGTATTTACTCATATTACACACCTACACCTTGTTAAGCATAATATCACTATCATCATATCATTGTGCCCATGAACAACGCCCAAACCCTATGTGATCATGGTGTGAGTGTCTCAGACCAATTGATTTAGTCTGAATGGAAAAAAAACATCTAGTCAAACGTAGACAGTTGCGAGAAGTCACAGTAGTCGAATAAGTCTTGGGTATTTTATTAGAACATTTCACAACCTGGACTCGACTGGAGGTCTTCGATTTTTGTATCATCTCGGCTTCATAAGTTGCTTTATTTGTGATTGTGTTCCATAGTTTCGCATGGTCTGAAACCATCTAGGTTCTAGATATTATATCATTTGTAGAAATTCGAAAATTGCCTGGCATTGCGGTATGGTAGAGGGATTCAGGTAGCAGAGAGAGGGGGTGTTTAAGACAACAACTTGATAAACATAGATATGGAAACAGGAGCGCACAAATATAGTTCAGGTCCTGTATTGCACAGCTAGTTAAATAGACTGACTTACAAAAATAATGCACACACACACACACACACACACACACACACACACACACACACACACACACACACACACACACACACACACACGGGGTACTCCGTGGTATAGTGGTTAGCACGCTCGGTTCACAACCGAGAAGTCCCGGGTTCGATCCCCGGGCGGAGCGGAAACATATGGGCTGTTTCCTTAAAACCCCAGTCCCTGTCCACCCAGCAGTAAATGGGTACCGGGTGCTAGCCGGGGGTTTGTGACCCCCCTCCCGGGGTGGTGGCTTCGGCCTACACTAACCACTAAGAATGAATGATAAAAAAATGTTGAGATGGAGACGGGGCCATACGAGCGTTGCTCTGGCCCTGTAAGATACAACTAGATGAATACAACTAGATGAATACACACACACACACACAGGTAATCCATAGTGTAGTGGTTGGCACGCTTGGTTCACAACCGAGAAGTCCCGGGTTCGATTCCCGGACGCAGTGGATAAATATGGGCGGTATCCTTAAGCTACTGTCACACTATACACTGTTAGCCATGGACTGGGTGGTTTTGCGAGGGCCGGGAGTGATTTTAGTTGTGGGCGCCCAGAGCAGGTTTTCAAACTGTCTGACAGAACCAGCCACCCATTCCGAGGCAGATTCAGTTTCTCAAATCAAAACAAACGCGACAACGTGTCTCTTAATACCAAAATATACCGTAATACACGAAATACATGACAATACACTGAAATATGGTACCAAGAATCATAATACATATATTTAGAAAACATATTTTGGGTATGTTTCGGTATATTTCGGGGATAATATTCCACAGGAGTTGGCGGCTCCACAGGCCTAGTGACATAGCGACAGCTTACTTTTTCTCTATTATTTTCGGCTCAGTATAATGTGCAGTAGTTATTTACTTGGGGAGACCAAAAATATATCACCTATTGTTATCTAATAATAGCTAGGTTAGGTAACGTTTAGGTTTGGCTAGGTTAGATTTAGGTTATGTTGTAAGTTTGGTTTACGTTTGGTTAAGCTTATGATAGGTTTGGGCTAGTTTTGTAGAGTTATTTTGGTTAAATAAGCGAATATAATGGTGTGCGATTGCCCGGTTGCCACGGCTGGTTGGCGCCGCCAACACCTGCGGAATATTTACTTATTTCGGTATCGAGATAAACTCTTAATACCGATATGTACCGAAATACACCAAAGTACTTACCGAAATATACCAAAATATACAGAAGGTTTTTACACATACGTTAGGTATTTTATCACCAATATATACATAAATATGTTATTAATTGACATAAGACATGTATTTAAAAATGTATTTATGAATATTTTGATGTATTTCGGTATTGTGTTTGGGTGTATTTCGGTATACTTCTGTATGTGTTTGTGTAATTCGGTATATGTCGGAATATGTTGGTGTATTTCGGTATATGTCAGTATATTTCGGTATTAAAAGACACCCACGCGACAACTCACGGCACACCTGCACTGCCTACGTATGTCCCCTGACCCTCACTACTCCTGAAAGCACGTCTGTGATAGCATCATAGGACATCACCAGGGGTCAAAGGGTTCCTCAGGGAGTCCTCGCAGCACTAAACAACATCAAGAACGGCTTTTATTCATAAGACATTACGGCAAGACGGTTTTGTTTATACTTGAAGCTCCAAGGTCAAGCGAGTGTGTAGCTTTGATTTAATTAAATATCATTGTATAGTCCCTGATCGTTGATTATCTCAGAAAAATGTAATTAACTAGGAACACTACGATGCATAATCTTTATTCTCGGATAAAAATTTTCTTAAATTGGCTTGCTGTTAATTCTATAGAGCAGACCCTCAATCCTCTCTGCAACCCAGCCCTGATTCGCCCACGGCAAAAGCTTCACAGTTCACGGCTGGGAGTGGCTGGTGGGCAATTTTCCAGCATTAGAAGCCCACCGCTGGGAAAACTGCCCAGTCCATGACTAACAGTGTCTATTGTGGCTAAGCCTTTTATAGCCCAAGCCCCTGTCCACCCAGCAGTGATTGAGTACCGGGTGTTATCTGGGGGTTTGTGGCCCGCCTCCTGGGGTAATTGTTTCGGCTAACACTAAGCACTAATGATGAATTATGAAATATATATATGGAGACGGGGCCATACGAGTGTAGCTCAGGCCCTGAATTGACACCCATTATATGAATAGATGAATACACCAAAACACACACCACCACACACACACACACACCACACACACACACCCACCCACACACACACAACACACACCACACACACACACCACCACACAACAACACACCCACACACACAAACACACACACACCACACACACACACACACACACACCACAACACACACACCAAAACACCACACACACACACACACACACACACACACACACACACACACACACACACACACACACACACACACACACACACACACACACACACACACACACACACACACACACACACACACACACACACACACACACACACACACACACACACAACACACACACACACACACACACACACACACACACACACCACACACACACACACACCACACCACACACACACACACACACACACACACCACACACACACACACACACACACACACCACCCCACACCACACACACACACACACACACACACACACACACACACACACAAAACACACACACACCACATCCACTCGAGACACACACATAACCAAAACACACACACACACACACACACCACACACACACACACACACACACACACACACACACACCACACACACACACACACACCACACACATATACACACACTCCAGCTCGAGTGGACTAGACCATGGGTGAATGCCAAACACACACACACACACACACACACACACACACACACACACACACACACACACACACACACACACACACACACACACCACACACAGACACACACACACACACACACACACACACACACACACACACACACACACACACAAACACACACAACAGCTGTTAACTGACGCGTAAAAAAGGATGTACGAGAAGATCTCTGATGAACCTGTCCTACTATGAGCTGCTACATGACGTTGATAACCCTAATAGACCTACAGTGTACACATAAAGGTGGGATCTATGTATTTTATTAGTCCTGTCGCCAGAAAATAGTATATAAAGTGGAAAATTCAAAATAAATTGTGGTAGTAAAAAGTAAATATTCAGGATGGCGAAACCCTTAGAATAAGCTAAATAAATACATAAATAAACCTAGAATAAGTAAAAACGAGTCTGAAAAATTCAACACAAGAGGAAAAGCTTCACACATTTACAAAAAGTCTTACAAAGAAATGTACCTTAAAAGAGTGGTAATGTTGAAAGATAAAATGATGGAAAACAAAACAGAAAGGATAGGTTTTATAATGGAGAAACAATACTCCATCCTGAAAATATATATTATAGGATTTAAACTCTAAACAGGAAGCCATGAGCATAGTAGTGAAGAGCTATGTTGATAATGTGAAAGAAAGAAATCCAAACCACAGTAAACGGAAACAGGAACATCAGGAAATGTAAGATGAGCGAAATGTTTTGAAGATGGAACAGGTAAAGGAGCAAGCTAACTTATGCCGAATAATGGAAGTTCAGGAAAAAGAAAAGCAGAATATTGCCAAGGAAGTAGTTCAGGTAATTAAACAAGAATATATTAGAGTACAAGATATAATGGATAAGAAGTGTGTTGTAATTTTTTAAGATTAAAGAATAGCCAAGGTACCAGATAAACACAATGAAAGAGGAAGAAAATAAAGTAGCGAAGGAAATATAACAATTAGTACAAGCAGAAAAATACGGGGCTAGCTAAAAGAAGAACTAGAAAAGAAACATAAGCTTAACAAATACGAACAAGAAGGAGTGCGAACCTTGAAAATTAAGCTCATGTCACAAACAACAGCCCAATATACATTATATAAGGCATGGACACTGGCAAATATATAAGAATATAATCATTTATGGATAATGAAATATATGACTGAGGATGAAAAAGGCAGGTTGAGTATTTTAAAGAACGAAAGAATAAAAGAAACAGATGAACATAAGAATATAAGAAAATAAAGAGGCTACAAGAGGCCGTGAGACCTACACGAGGTAGTTCCTGTTACTTAACACTACCTACATCCACCTTTCATCCCAATCCATAAATTTATCTAGCCTCCTTTTAAAGCTCTCTAATGATTCCGCACTAACTACTTGTCTACTGAGTCCATTTCAATAATTTACCACTCTATTTGTGAACCAGTTTTTCCTTATTTCTTTTTTTAATATACGCTTTTCCAGCTTGAATCCGTTACTTCCTGTTCTACCCTGGTTAATAGCCGTAAGAACTTTCTACCTCTCCTTTAGTATATCCCTTTATCCACTTAAAGCTTCTAGCTGATCGCCCCTTACTCTCTCAAGTGAGTGTAAATATAATAGCCTCAATCTCTTCTCATAACTAAAGTTACGCATCCCTTAAATCATTTTCGGTCATCCTTCTCTGCACTGTTTCTAACAAGGCTATATCCATCCTGTAATATGGAGACCAAAACTGAACCGCATAGTCTAGGTGAGGTCGGACTGGAACCAAATAAAGTTTTTGAATAACCTCAGCACTTCTACTTTTAACACTTCTGGTAATGAATCTATTACCAGAATCTGAACCCTATTAGCTCTATTTCTAGCCTCAATACCTTGTTTCCTAGGTCGGAGGTCTAAGCTCACCCTCATTCCTAGATCTTTCTCACCTTCTGATCTTTTCAGCGATACATTGCGTATGGTGTATCGATTACCTGGTTTTTTTCTACCATAAATTCATAACGCTGCACTTGTTAATGTTAAATTCCATCTGTCATCTGACTGCCCACTCATAAAGTTTATCTAAGTCTCCCTGCAATATGTTTACATCAGATTGTGATCCAATTATCCTACCTACCTCAGTATCATCAGCAAACTTGCTGATATCACTGCCAATCCCACTATCCAAGTCGTTGATGTAAAGCAAAAAATAGTTATGGACCCAAAACAGACCCTTGTGGAACCCCACTTGCCACCTGCCCTCATTCAGATTTAGAACCATTAATTGTAACCCTTTGTTGTCTATCCCTTAGCCAAGCTCTGATACAACGAAGAACTTTCCCATCTATTCCATGAGCCTTAACCTTATTTAAGAGTCGCTCGTGTGGTACCTTAACGAATGCCTTCCTAAAGTCCAGGTATATTATATCATATTATCCTTATTTTTATCTGCTGTCCCATAAACTTGCCTATAAAAACTCAATAAATTAGTGAGACATGACCTACCCTTAGTGAATCCATGTTGTGAATAATTGACCATACTATGTTTTTCTAAATGCGCTCTAATGATTTTTGCAATAAAATATTCCAATAATTTACCTACCACTGACGGGCCGATAATTTGACATTAGTCCTCTATCACCCTTCTTAAATATGGGGACTACATTTCCTTTCCTCCATATTAACGGCACTTCGCCTATATCAACCAATTTCCTAAAAATGTTCACTAACGACTCACTAACAGACCTCTTTGCATTATTACAATACTCCTGGATGCACTTCATCTGGTCCTGGTGACTTAAAATTATTCATATCTTATATGATATAGGAGTAGCCGTGTGTCTGTGTGTGTGTCTGTCTGTTTTGGTTAGCCGAAACTGTAAATTTAATTTTGATGAGAGTAGGCAAAAAAAAATCGCAAATGCATCATAGGTGGTAAGTGGCTTGGTCCCATTTGATTGAATCCTTTTGAAAGGGGGTTTTGGGCTAAAAACATTTTTAGGAGTATTAGATTACAGGAACAACTCTGCGGTAACGTCTTGCCGCATTCCACTCAGTAGATTCATGGACTTAACATTTGTGTGCGTGTGAGCGAGTGTGTGTGTATTAATCTAGTTGTATTCATCTAGTTGTATTTTACAGGGCCTGAACAGCGCTCATATGGCCCCGTCTCCATATTAAAAATTTTATCATTCATCCTTCGTGCTTAGTTTTGGCCGAAGCCAGTACCCCGGGAAGTGGGTCACAAACTCCCAGCTAACACCCGGTACCCATTCACTGCTGGGTGGACAGGGGTTCGGGCTTTAAGGAAACAACCCATCTGTTTCCGCTCCGCCCGGATCGAACCCGGGACTTCTCGGTTGTGAACCGAGCGTGCTACCCCTACACTACGGAGTACCCGGTGTGTGTGTGTGTGTTTATGTGTGCGTGTGTGTGTGTGTGTGTGTGTGTGTGTGTGTGTGTGTGTGTGTGTGTGTGTGTGTATGCGTGCTTGGGGTCGATATTCTAATATACTCCACGCACGGCTAACTCTACGTCACCCTGTCAAGGGTTGGCTGTGCTGATCCCGTCGAAATGTTTCGCCCCGTAGAAGCACATGGAACGTGGTCTACCCCGAGGCACTTTGACCAGTGACCAACGACAGCAATAACACGATTGGAGTTTGCACTCACATTGTTGTATAATATAATTTTATTGTCCAAGCGAGCTCGCTCGCTTGGACACCTATTTCAGCCGAAATCAGGTGTCATATAGGCTTGTAAAATGTTTCCTCTTCTTCTTCTTCTTGTGACTACTTTTGTGGGGAATGCTACAGGCGCAAAGGAAGAAATTTGGCGCAGAAAGTTATATTTCGTCTCTTAACTCATTGTCCAAGCGAGCGAAGCGAGCTTTTACCATTAATGCTAAAATTCGTAATATATTGTGCCTAGAGACATTACTGCAGCGGCGAAAGTACTGCATTACTGCAATGAAAATAAAATGTGTTCGTAACCCTCCCAACAACAGTGTCTGTTGTCATATAGTTTTATATGACATAAAAAATCTATATGACATAGAGTGGTATGGGTGTGTCGTTGCGTGGCTGGATAGCCACCACCACCACCACCACCACCACCACCACCCACCACCACCACCACCACCCCACACCACCCACAC
>JACEEZ010013567.1:320000-325000 GCA_016584305.1 Chionoecetes opilio | reverse complement strand
AGGTCAAGGCGTGGTTTTGTCTCGACGGAGACGCTGGAGAAAATCGAGGAGAGTCGCGCTGCCAGGCTGGCTGGGAACCGGGACCAGCACAGGGCTCTGTCACGCCGGACTAGAACCCTCCTGAGGAGAGACAAGGAGAGGTATGTCAGGAGTCTCGCTGAGGATGTCGAGGGTCATTTGAACGCTAATGACCTCCGACCCACCTACCGAGCCCTGAAGAAGCTCCGTTCCAAGTCTCCTTCTCGGGCGAGTGCTATTCGAACAGCAGATGGGCGCCTCGTGTCGGACATGGATGGGCAGATGGCTCGTTGGGCTGAGTACTTTGGGCAGTTGTTCACGGTGGACCCTCCAACTGAGCAGCTTCACACCACTGGGTTACAGGCAGTGGATGCCGATCCTCCCATTGACGAAACCGCACCCTCTCTTGACGAAGTCAGAGAGGCTGTAGCAAAGTTGAGGGGTGGAAAGGCAGCTGGTGTTTGTAATATCAGTGCAGAGCTCCTCAAAGCTGGGAGTGAGGCCATGATCCGCGGGTTGCATGCTGTCCTGACTGCCGTGTGGCAATCAGGTACCATTCCTCCTGACTGGAAAAGGGGGCTGGTCGTCCCTATCTGGAAAGGGCAAGGGGACCGTCAAAACTGCAACAATTACCGTGGTATTACACTGCTCAGCGTACCAGACAAGGTGCTTGCCCATCTATTGCTGACACGATTCGCAGTCATCTGGTGAAGCATCAGAGACCTCAGCAGTCTGGGTTCACGCCTGGTAAGTCAACAACGGACCGTATCCTAGCGCTTCGTGTCCTGGTGGAACGCCGACGTGAGTTTCGACAGGGGATGCTTGCAGCCTATGTTGATCTCAATAAGGCGTTTGACTCAGTGCATCGTAAGTCACTCTGGGATCTTCTGCGACTTCGGGGGATTCCTGCAAGGACTATTGGTTTGATAACTGGTCTGTATTCTGGGACTGAGAGTGCTGTGAAGTGTGGGGCAGGTGTATCCAGCTTCTTTCCTGTGAATACAGGAGTGAGGCAAGGGTGCGTCCTTGCCCCATCATTTTTCAACGCTTGTATGGACTGGGTATTGGACAAAGTTGTAGATCAAAGTGATTGTGGAGCATCCGTCGGCAACACCAAATCACTGATCTTGTTTTTGCCGATGATGCAGTAATCTTTGCTGAGTCGCTGGAGGTCCTGGTGATGGCTCTCGAGGCGCTGCAAAGGCAAAGCCCTTGGGACTTGAGGTCTCCTGGCTCAAGACCAAGGTCCAGGTGTTTGGAGACTTACTAGATGAAGCAGTACAGTCTGTTTATGCGTGTGGCGAGGATATTGAGATCTTGGAAAGTTTTACATACCTTGGTAGCGCAGTCCATAATGACGGCGGGTCACGTCAAGAAGTCTTACGGTGGATTGGCATAGCCCACGGTGTTATGGACTCGCTCAGCGGGAGTATTTGGCGTTGTCGGTATCTGTGCAGAAGGACAAAGATCCGGATCTTCAAGTCGCTTGTGATCCCTGTCTTGCTCTATTGTTGTGAGACATGGACACTAAATAGTGACTTGAAAAGACGAATCAATGCCTTTGGTAATAAGTGTCTTCGCAGAATCATGGGGTATCGCTGGGATGATTACGTGTCAAATCAGCGATTGCACCGTGAGACTGAATCGAGGCCTATTACCTGCATAGTCCGTCAGCGCCAACTTCGGCTATATGGGCATGTGGCACGCTACCCTGAAACCGATCCTTCCCATCAGGTTGTATCTGTAAGAGACAATCCGGCGTGGAGGAGGCCAAGGGGGCGCCCACAAGGCTCGTGGCTGGGGCAAGTTGATGTTTCTTGTCGAGAGCTGCTTGGTATGGGAAAGGAGCCTGCATGGGAACTCGCGCGTGGTGACCCTCGGGAGTGGCGTCGTAGGGTGGGCGAGGCGACGCGCCCCCCGGCGTATGCCCCCAATGATTGATTGATAGTAAGCTCCCTGATTGCTTGCCTTAGAAAGTTATCTTGATCTATATTAAACAATTCATCTGCGTCATTGTCTCCTATAATTAAATCTCAGTCAATATTCCTAAGATTAAAATTTCGCATACCACGCATAATCGATTACATCTGCAAGCCTTGCTTATTTCATGCCATATAGGAGCTGAATCATCTGTACATAAGTATGGAGGCCTATACACTACACCCAAAACCATTTTCTCTACGTTTATAGAACAACATAAATCATATTGGCGAGTTTTGGACCTAAATGTAAAAAAAAGGGGGTATTTGCAGGAGACAGAAAAATATAATACAGTTCAAAGAAAAAAAAATATATTGTTGGTGTCGTAAACAAATATAAATGGGCTAGTGTTAACATCATCAGAAATAAATTATTTCCTACGAGTCAAGAAGCCAGATATGTTGAATCTAGTAGAAACGAAGCTAAGTGATTCTGAAGATGTCCCATAAATTGAGGAGCGTCAATATAATGTATGGAAGAGAAACATCAATCTTAAAAGAAAGGTAAGGAAGGATGTGATAGTAAAGAATGTGGTGAAAGGAGAATGTATGACAGAGGTGTTGAAAGTAGTGATGGAGATGGAAAAAGGCAGAAAAATATACTTTGTAGCAGTATACTTTCCTCCTAAGACCAAAGTCTAAGGGGGAGAACAGTATGGATACATATTGACAGATACAATCAAATGCTTAAAGATTATGATTGAAAACAGCGATTACATAATTATGATGGGAGATTTTAGCTGCATAGAAGTTTGCTGGGAAAAAATATATACTGAAGAAGGAGAGGAAGCACCAAAATGTTCATGGTCTATATGAATGATATGGTGGCAGGAATCGAAAGCTATGTAAGTTTATTAACGGAGTATGCAAATTGATGAGAAAAGTGAAAAAGGACGATAGGAAATTTTGAAAGAATTATTGTGCGAGAAAATGTCAAAATCAAATCTACCAACTCTGCCTAAAAAAGATAAAGAAGTAACTGATGACTGTGTTCAGGGTTTCCAAAGGACTGTAGAGCTTTGATAGGGAGGATATGTTTTTGTGGGACAAGAGATATACGAGAGGTCATGGGAAGAAGTTGAAGAGAACCACATGCAAGAGAGATATCAAGAAGTATAGCTTCCAATACAGATCAATTGAACTGTGGAATAACCTGGATAAGGAGGCGGTATATGCCAAGAATATTCAAGACTTCAAAGCAAAGCTGGATAATAGTAGTTTTGGAGATGCGACAGTATGAGTACAGCTCTTATCATGTATGCTACAAATAGGTAAAGGCACACACACACACACACACACACAACACACACACACACACAACCACACAACACACACACACACACACAACAACACACACACACACACACCACACACACACACACACACACACACACACACACACACACACACACACACACACACACCACACACACACACACACACACACACACACACACACACACACCACACACACACACACACACACACACACACACACACACCACACACACCCCACCACACCACACACACACACCACACACACACACACCACCACACCACACACACACACAAACACACACCACCACACACACACACACACACACACACACACCGCTCGATGGTCAGGTTGAGAACGTGACGGCTTCCATTATGTGGGTAGGCGGTTCGAATCCTCGCGCTCCCGGGGATTTTTCACTGATAAATTCGGGCGGTTACTGTCCCCCTTGAGCAAGGGGATGGGGGTGTGTTGTGTGTGAGGTTCCAGCATTGCCCAAAGATCGGTAATAATGAGCTCCAAGCTCGCACTGAGAGGGTGAAAACTGGCGATCGCGAGTCAGCTCGCGTGGACAAGACCATGGGTGAATAACACTCATAAAGAGAGAGAGGGAATGTGGAGTAAGGCAGGCTTCTGTAAAGGGTGAAGTCCTCACTCAACATAAGAATGGTTTTGCAGATAAAGAGACAAGAACTCTTCAAAAAGACTTTAACTGTGCATCCAATAGTTTAGCTTCATGAAGATAACGCTATGTATATCTACCCCAGCCTAGGGGCAGGACTCGTTTAATATTGGAGAAAATATACTTCAGTTGAATCACATCAGCTGTCATCCTCACCTATTTCATTCTACAGATTTTCTTCTTTACTTGAAGCCATATTAATCTAGTGGTGACTGATTACTTTCATTTTGCAATCTGTATCTCTACCTAAGCTTCAAATCATTTTATCATATGTTTACAGCTTTGAGGAGTATAGAGGAGGTGACACAGTGAATGGGATCCCCACAGACCTCCATCATTACGTTGAGGCGATTGTCAAGGAGATCATGCCAGTAGAAGTGCCCCACATGTGCAGGACAGTCAACTTGAATGTGAACCTTGAAGTGAAGGATAAAGTGAGTATTTAGCGTGGTGGTGATGCGATTGGATGAACCAATGTATTTACATAGTTAATATTAGTTATCTCAAAATCAGTCACAATCAAATCACTCACATTAGCTACCTCAAAACCTATTACCATCGTTGACAGGGTGGTTTTTCCAGCCTTGCAGTAGCTTTGTTCTAAAGATCTTGTCTCATAAATAGTTATACTCACAATACTAATAACACTGCAAATATATTTGTTTATCCTAGTGCTTTTGTTGAAGTTGATATATTTATACTTTTATCCTCTTTGCTGCTTCATTCAGTAGTTCATAAAACTCTGTAATGTTGTACACAAAATTAAAACATTTGAAATTTTTAGAAAATCTGAATAACAAATTAATTCACTGAAATGTAAAATATTTTGTTGCAATTGAGGGCACTTTATTGATGGAGTCTATCTTACCAATATACAAATGATCTGTCCGTCTTCATCGTATTGGTTGAGCTTATGGTTAAAACTCTGTGCTTACTGGTTGCCAGTCGGGAAACCTGTCTCGCAAATTTCGATACGGGATGGCACTCACAATTATATTTACTTTTTCACTCATGGCCATGGTCTACATGAGGCTGTTATAGTTGT
>JACEEZ010013567.1:290000-312500 GCA_016584305.1 Chionoecetes opilio | reverse complement strand
GTGTGGTGTGTGTGTGTGTGTGTGGGTGTGGGTGGGTGTGTGTGGTGGGTGTGTGGGTGGGTGGATGGGTGTGGTGGGTGCGTGTGTGTGTGTGTGTGTGTGGTGTTACTCACAGGTGGAAAGATTTGCCACTTCCAGGTCCTGGTCTGTTTGTACAGGACATAGCAGCACAGCTTGGTATGACGAGGCGATAACACAGCCAGACAGCAAGCACAGCTTGGCATGACGAGGCGATAACACAGCCAGACAGCAACGCGAGCCGCAGAAACAAGGCTTTGTTTTGGTTACGGCAAGATGGCGGACAGTTGGAACCAGTGCTGAGCCAGGCTTCCGCGATCCATGTTATATAGATCAGTGGTGGTATCCCCCGAGAGTGGCGTCGTAGGGTGGGCGAGGCGACGCGCCCCCCGGCTTATGCTCCCAATGCTTGATTGATTAATTATAATCTTATGTGAAGATCCCGTTTTATGTAGTGTTCGGATCCTCAGTCAGGCTCATGCTTCCACCTGGTGTTTTCTCCGTCGCACTCGCAATCGGAGAACAGGTATAGCTGCATGTTTGTTTCTTCAGCCACACGACGATGGATTTGACAGTTGCTTCTTGTTGGGATTTGAACTCGGGACATTCTGCTCCGCTACCAGGCTCTTGTCGACTGAATTAAAGAAGGTCGAAAGAGTTGCCCCCGGCAGGATTTGAACTCGGGCATTGAGCTCACCACTCCAACATGCTAACCACTTGGTTAGCGTCCGTTTGGTGTCGGCCACCGCCTCACCAAATGTATATATATATATATATTATATATATATATATATATATATATATATATATATATATATATATATATATATATATATATATATATATATGTATACATATATATAATATATATATATATATATATATATTATATATATATAATATATATATATATATATATATATATATTATATTATATATATATATATATATATATATATATATATATATATATATATTATATATATATATATATACTATATATGTATATATTTATATATATTTATATATATACATTAGCAGGTTTAAGGTTTTTTTTATCACTGCAGGGCTCTGATTATGGGTTCTTACCCATGGTGGCACAGGCATGACTTCATAATGACGCTTGTGTTAATTAAAAGTTCATACTACCCCCCAGTGCTCACTGAGGCAATTGTTGTTTATGGTAGAGTTGATGGGCTTTAGGTATGTAATCTTTGGTCACTGAAACAATGTGAAAATAAATTATTATCAACTGGATGAGATCTTGGGATCAGGAGCCAACTCCTTTTAAGCACTAACCACATGGTAACAACTCCTGTGGATCTTTGAAACTTATACTGTTATACTGCTACTCTTGAAATTGCTATTGAGTATAATAATGATAATGATACAAATGTACATATATTTGTCCAATTTGCTCAGGATATGCCAGCCTCCACCCTCACCGACTACACATCCTGTGAGCGAAACATTACGGACGTGCTGCTCCGAGTGATCCAGACGGAGACAGACGAGTATCGCCCTTCCGTCAATCAGGCAGATCCATTTTATGTGAGGTAAAGAATATACTGTTGGTGTTTTTTGATGTAATGAAAGTTTTGATTGGCGATACTTTTCCTATGCTCGTCAGCTCTGCTGTGTTTAAGGTCCTTACACCTTACAGCTTAAAATTGGCTCTAGTCAGACCCCACCTAAACTATGCAGTTCAGTTTTGGTCTCCATATTACAGGATGGATATTGCCTTGTTAGAATTAGTCCAGAGAAGGATGACTAAAATGATTCATGGAATGCGTAACTTTAGTTATGAGAAGAGATTGAAGCTATTAAATTTACACTCACTCGAGAGGCGTAGAGTAAGGGCCGATATGATAAAAGTTTTTAAATGGTTAAAGGGATACAATATAGACGATGTAGGAAAAGTTCTTACGGCTAGTAAGCAGGGTAGAACAAGAAGTAACGGATTCAAGCTGGAAAAACGTAGATTCAAAAAAAAATAGGGGGAAACTGGTTCCCAAATAGGGTGTTGAATTATTGGATTAGACTCACTCGTAAAGTGGTCAATGCGGAGTGTATAGGGGTCTTGAAAAAGAGTCTGGATAAATTCATGGATGGGGAAGAGAGGTAGATGTAGGTAGATATAAATAACAGGAACAAACTCGTGTAAGTCTAACGACCTCTTGTAGCTTCCTTATTTTCTTATGTTCTTATGTTCTTACGGTTGTATCTAAAAGAGACAATCCGGCGTGGAGGAGGCCAAGGGGGCGCCCACAAGGCTCGTGGCTGGGGCATGTTGATGTTTCCTGTCGAGGGCTCCTTGGTATGGGAAGGGAGCCTGCATGAGGACTCGCGCGTGGTGACCTTCGGGAGTTGCGTCGTAGGATGGACGAGGCGACGCGCCCTCCAGCGTATGCCCCCAGTGATTGATATGAATGATTGTATAAACTCTACAATATCCTTACTCAATTGTGTCAAATTTTGTAACGCAAAAGCTACCTAGTGTCTCATTTTTGTTCCATTCACTAGTAAACTATGATATATTGTCTTAATCTTTTCTTTCATACATATATGATTTGCTTGCAATCAAGAAAATACTATTTGAATGTCTTGGTAACTAATTTGATTTACGTCCTTTTGGAATCCTTATACTGCTTGCCTAGGAGAATGGAAGTAGAACTTGTGGGAAAATGTAGCATTCGTACATTCACAACATCAGTGGCATTTTATATATCAGTGATTATCTCAAAATTACCAGTAACAAGTCATTTATATAAATATTCATAGTTTAATTTAAATCATGATGCTTTCTATTAGTTGCATCAATAATTGACATATTTGATCAGGTCTACTAAGTCTCATCTCTAATAATTTCATATTCAATAGATATCCATAATGGTCAATTAATGTCTTTATTGGGCCTGTTATCCGTTAAAATTTCCTCGTAGTCATTATGTACAAACTTTATCCACTATTACACAGTGATATTTCGAATTCATTTGACTGTATTGAAAAATATGCTTACCGTCCTCCTACATTGCTTTGTTTAATAGGGATTATTTTTCTGTAACTACTATCTCATCCAGAAAATTGCTTTCACGACTATCCATAAATAACATGATTTGTATACAGCTACAATAAGTATTATGGTGGATTTATACGTGGATTAAACAATTGTATCTTTTGTATTTTACCATAACTGTATCAATTCAATACATGAAAGTATGTGTTCAGCTTGCATACCCAACAACATAATTCATCCTTCATATAAAGTAATCCTACCTATATGATTTTTCGTAGTAGCAGTCCAACTCACCTTTGGTACAATATGCTTTCTTGACATCCTAATGAAGTCCTACATGAAAGCATTTGTTTATATTTGATTCCTCTAATTTCCATACCTTTTCTCCTTGGTGCTTGTTTCCTGGTTTTCCCATGAGGTGTCTTGCACGTGTGTCATCTCTGCTGTTATAAGATGCGTGGTATGCCATGGAAATAGTTTATTGTCCTTGTTTTTCACTGTGGTTGCAATTTCACTAGACTAATTGAATACTCACGTCTGTTTAGACTAAATTTAGCTTTATATACACCTCTTTACCTGTTTGTCTCATTGGCAAAAAATATAACTACGTATGTTAGCC
The DNA here is from genome assembly GCA_016584305.1 of Chionoecetes opilio. Lineage (NCBI taxonomy): Eukaryota > Metazoa > Arthropoda > Malacostraca > Decapoda > Majidae > Chionoecetes > Chionoecetes opilio. Next base: position 308,847 of record JACEEZ010013567.1, on the reverse strand, counting down.
TATTTATCGCTATGAGAGAGTCCACAAAACTACTTCTATATTATAGAGGCCATAGAGGAAGCACAGCTTAACACATAAAACAAGCATATTTCAGTCACTTTTATGACAACTGTTGAGTTCACCATCACTGCCTGACATTGCCTCTATACCACTAGTAGAGAGAGGGAGTTGCTGGCTGTGTCCAGACACTCATACTTTCTTGATGTTTCTCATAATTACAGAAGTGACATAACCAGATATAACATGGTGGTACCCCCTATAAAATTTTAGATGGGGAGGCGGTATCAGAGTGGTTAACCTCTCCGAGTGACGCTCTCGGTGACCCGAGTTCGAAAACCAAATCCAATGAGAACCAAAATCAACCTAAAATCTTGCTGCACGTTGAACGGCCTAAAAACATATACATGCTGCCAATTAGCTGTACCTTCGAATGCGAGTGCATCTGAGGACACAGGGGGGCGGCATGAAACTCTAATCACAGGCGTCACTTTAAAGATCCTGCCTGCGCCACCACGGGCGAAAACCAACCATCACAGTCCTCGAGTGAACCTCCAGGGCCTATCATCCGAGCCCTGGAAGTCACTGCTTACAGGCGCTATTGACTCCAATGTGAAAATACAATGCTTACTCTTCTAGTAGTCAGCAGTATATCACAAACTTTGATACTTGATTTCTTTTATATTCACGCTCTCCTTCTGGGTCTCTAAGCATACAGGGTTATTTTGTTTTAGCGAATAAGGAATAGTGTCAAAGAATACACAGTTTCTATGACACTTGGAGACCAAACCAACTTCTTCCATGTTTTATGATTTGAAAAAGGTCACTGTTGTACGTTACGTGCTCTTTGCGTCACGTTATGCATATCTGGCTTTAGATCATTTTTATCATGAGATTATGCTACATCGTCTTGATTTGTAGTGTTTAGGTTGTGAAGGGTGCAGATATACTACGAAGACAATAATGAATGATTTAACTCTCCTATTTCCCCAGATCAAATCACCTTGCTAGTTACATAGTGACCTTCAGTATTGCAGGGCCAATCTACCTGCAGTTCTCCTATGACCCTGACTTTGGGGTCAATGACTCCTTTAGTGACACAGGTACTACTCATTCCATACAGGCAAATTGTGAAGACAAAACACGATAGCAGTCATTATTAAACATATACTATAATATTAATCAGTGATGGAAAGTAATGGATGATATATATAACCACATCATGAATACCTCAATTTTCCATAATGGAATAATATTTATGTTAGATGCAATTAAGGCAGCTAAAAAATATATGACATGTAACCACTGAGCATTTCTTGTAGTAAAATAAATAAGGATTTAATGTGCAAAATTGGAAGAATGTAGATATGATATATATCCGTGATTTTTTAAGCAATTTAATATGTAGTTGGCAAATTGAATGAATTAGTATAAAACTTTAGAAATATAAGATTTTACGTAATAATCTTCATGTTGCATCAAATATGCCTTCTGTTCACCCATAGGAGACTTTCCACTATCACCTCAGCTGCATGAACTGACTTATGAGTTGCAGCGCAATACTGACCTGTGCTATGTGATTACGGTGGCAGCATGGAACAAGCATAATGAACTTTCTGGACCAATCACTAGCATCACCAATGTATGTGTGCAGCATGAGGTTCTTACCACGTGGACCATAACAGCAACCTCCACAACATTCAAGATCCCTTCCCAGGGTAAGATCACACACACACACACACACACACACACACACACACACACACACACACACACGCACACGCACACGCACACGCACACGCACACGCACACGCACACGCACACGCACACACACACACACGCACACATATAGTCACCGCCACGATGGTCAAGTTGATAGCGTGCTAGCTTGCCATTCTGTGGTAGCCGGTTCGAATCCTCATTGCTCCCGGGGATTTTTCACTGACAAATTCGGGCGGTTACTGTCCCTCTTGAGCAAGGGGATGGGGGTATGTGATGTGCGAGGTCCCAGCATTGGCCAAATATTGGTAATAATAAGCAGGCTCGCACCAGAAGGGTGAAACTGACGATCGCGAGTTCGACTTGTGTGGACAAGACCATGGGTGAATAACATAGGGAACCGAAAAGTCCCGGGTTCGATCCCCGGGCGGAGCGGAGAAAGATGGGTGGTCTTCTTAAAACCCGAGCCCCTGTCCACCCAGCATTGAATGGGTACCATGTGTTACCCGGGAGTTGTGACCCGTCTCCCGGGATGATGGCTTCGGCTAACACTAAACACTAAAGAAGCTACATTTTAAAATGTCGCTATAGAGACGGGGGCATACGAGTGTAGCTCAGACCCCTGTAAAATACAACAAGATGACTACAAGTAGATGAATACACGGATACTCCGTAGTGTAGTGGTTAGCACGCTACGTTCACAACCGATAAGTCCCGGGTTCGATCCCCGGGAGCAGCGGAGAAAGATGGGTGGTCTCTGAAAACCCGAGCCCTTGTCCACCCAGCAGTAAAATGGTACTGGGTGTTAGCTTGAATTTTGCGAACCGCCTCCCGAGGTGCTGGCTTCGGCCAATAATGCACTTGGGAAGCAAATAAAAAATGTAGCTATGGAGACGGGGCTATACGAGTGTAGCTCAGGCCTGATAAAATTATAACTAGATGAATAAAGGTAGATGAATAAACACACATACACACCCACACCTATTTATAAGTAGGTAAATACACACACAAACACACAAACACACACACACACACACACACAAACACACACACACACACAAACTTGATACTAAATTAAGAGACTCATAGGAAATAGTATGACTAGGTGAAAGCCATTATAATATAAGTACGTAGTGGGAAACTCTGCTTGTAAAGAAGGAATTTGCTGCATATAGTGTGTTAATGGGTGAAAGCATCGTGCAGGTGCTGAAATTTATGATTGAAAAAAGTGGTGGTTGGATGAGCAATATTGCAGTCGCATATGTTCCATATAAGAAAATGGCATGGTCTAAAGTAGAATATATAGGATTGCCCAATGACAACAGTAGGTGCCTAGAAAGATTAACTAACAAAAGAAGCAACGCAATGGTGATGGGTGACTTCAACTGCACGGAGTTATGCAAGGAGTATTGGTATACAAAAGGTTTTTCAATCTTAAACCTGGGTCAGAAAACTGTCCGCAAAAATTATGATACATTTTGTAGCCCAAATTTAGATTTTTATGTACATATATACGTGAAAATGATTTCAGTAATAATTGTGTATAATGACGGTGTAAATAATTGCTATTCAAAGTAATTTTCCCAATGATGAATATTAGTGGAGATCGAATAATGTTTGTATGCATTTATAGGGGGTAAATAAGCGTACAGAGGGAGAAATTGCGTTCAGAATCAAATATCGGTAAACAAAGACTAGATTCTTGATCGGCATCAGTTGAAGCCACTATAAACCAAGTTGCATCCAAGTCGGAATATATTTATTTCCGCCCATAATCTGCAGGCTATATATAAACAAAGACTAGATTCTTGATCGGCATCAGTTGAAGCCACTATAAACCAAGTTGCATCCAAGTCGGAATATATTTATTTCCGCCCATAATCTGCAGGCTATATATATGTATACCTATACATATATAGGCCATATATATGTATAGGCCCATGATTTGTTTTTTAAATCACATTTGCATTAATATGTCAGTAACCATAAACGTAAGGACAAAACGGTATAGTACATAAAAGATGCAGCTCCTGACGGCCGACCCAGTGGTACACACGGAAGTAAAATTCATGCATAAATTAAGCCACAAACCAATGTTTTCGAAAAACTATATAAACCGATATATCTCGAGAACGTGACATGTTAAGACTAAACAGATTATGCCATTGAGTAGAACTCGTCAAACTGGACATAATTTATTTGTGTCCTATTTCTTCTTAGGTCAATATTTTCGTCGGAAAATGCCAAAAACCAAATGAGGGCCAAATTTTGAGGAATTTTGCAGCCAGGAAGTATGATATTTTTAATTTACGTATATACGTGAAAACGATCTCAGTAATAATTGTGTATAATGACGGTATAAATAATTGCTATTTAATGTAATTTTCCAAATAATGAATATTTGTAGATCGGGATAAACCGTAACGTAAAATTCATACTCTAACTCCCAAACCGTAAGTCGTAGAACGTTTGTACTTCAAAGCCAAAAGATAGTAAACCATACGTAGCTCTAAATATATAAACGGTCATTGGGCCGATAAAAGTCGCATAAACTGGTCAGAACGAAAAAAAACCGTAAAATTCATACCTGGCAACTAGAAAACCAAAAGTCACAGACCATTGCTGACGGTTTTTCCAAAAGGTGCGACGGGCGTACAACAAAACATGTCTTACAACCGTTGGCCGTTAAATTTCAAATAAACGCGTCAGAACGAAAAAAACGATCTAAGTCTCAGCTCTCGTTCCTCTATTATATATTACTAGCCGAAAAGCAGCCCTCCGGGCGGATTCTTTAGCTAGCTCCTGCGGAGGGCTATTGGTGGGCCTTCGGCCCACCAAACACAGACTCTCCAGATAGCCCCTTCTAACTTTCCTGAAATCATGGATGTAGAAATGTATGTATTCCCCCCACCCATTCACTCACCCATTACCCATCACCCCCCACCCATTCACTCACCCATTACCCATCACCACACACCCATTCACTCACCCATTACCCATCACCCCCCACCTATTCCCTCACCCATCACCCATCACCCCCAACCCATCACCCCCCACCCATTCACTCACCCTTAACCCCACACCCATTACCCATCACCCCACCCATTCACTCACCTATTACCCATCACCCTACATCAAGGTTTCCTCAATTCTCGCAACCCACTTTTTTTTCTTCACAATTCTCGCTAATAGGCTACTTATAAAAAAATAAAAAATAAAGTGATCGGATCATCCCCAAACAGGCCTTAAAATGTTCCCCTGGTCGACCTGGTTCCAAAACTGTGCCATATGATGGGATTGCGTCACTGGGGGCAGAACCTATCGCGGACACACAGACAGACAGACAGACAGACACACTTTCGCTTATATTATTATAATAATAATATATGTAGGATTTATGCGGGGCGGGGCGGGGCAGGCTCAGGGGGTGTTTTCGTACAGAAAAGCCACTTACGGAAAATTTTTAATGAAGACAAAGTTGTAGAGGGCCACAAACTCTATCGGGAATTGACCTCGAAATTACATTCAGACCTACACTTAGTCCGCCAGACGCTACGAAGCTCACCTGAAAGCCACTCCATTTCACTTTAAACTCACAGAAAAGCCACTTACGTTCGAGATTAGAAAAATTTCAATGAAGACAAAGTTGTAGAGCGCAAAAACTTCTATCGGAAGTGTGCCCTCAACATTGCCATAACACCTACATTAAGTCCACCAGACGCCGGAAAGCTCACTTTTCATAATCTTAACATGATTAGCTGTTTGTTTGTCTGTGTATGAGCCGTAATCAAGGATCACGTGAAGAAGTGATGGAAAGTCCATCAAGGCTCATCAAGTTATCTCTTCAAACTCAACACGTGCATTATATAATGGTATGTAGTTTTATTAAAACAGGCTCTTTCATATGTACCTATCAATACATTTTCTTATCTTAAATATCCTGAAAATATAATACTTCTTATCATTTATATAGTTATAATATATATATATATATATATATATATATATATATATATATATAATATATATATATATATATATATATATATATATGCTGAATCAACACAATATCCAGAAACACCCGAGATGTGCCGGGCTAGAGAAGGTACAAAAAGGATGGTACATAAGGGAGTGCTGAATTTTTGTTATAATCGTCGTATATATATTGCTGACTCTCCCTACAATTCCCGCAAGATTATATTATGGGGTGTGTGAGTGCACTTGGATAGTATGTGAATAAACGCTAATGACGTCTCAACTTATACGTAACGGTGAACAAGTGATATACCCATAAAGATTATAGATACATTAACTGATTGTACGTGAAAAAAACCCACTCGAATTAATAACACTTATTACGCATCTCCTTATACGTAACGGTGAACGAGTGCTATACCTGTATAACAGTGTATATGGTATTCAATATATCAACAGTATGGGTAATAAGAGTTTTCTGTATAAAACCTGGATATATATTATAGTTATAGTGACATTATATTATATTGTCTTATCACTCGGGCCTGACTTATTGCTGTTCTACGTGCCAGATGTAAGTATTACCACTAAAAAGTCTTGAATAAATGCTTACATAAAAGGTGCACATCTCTAGAGAAAATACTACCATTGGTTTTGTAACCAGAAAATTATTTAATTATATATCAAACTAAATACCAGAAAAAAGTATTTAATTCTGCTAACACCTGGCCAGTGCTCAACCTACCGTTATCTCTTTTTTTTAATGAAATATCAATGTGGATATGTACATAATCTTTGGATAAAGCCATATCCAAATGACGCGGAGGTCACTGGTTATTATAAAAAATGTAACACTAGTCCAGAAGTATACCATAACCTTCATCTTCACCCAGCTAAGTATTATAGAGTAAACACGGTTCATATTCACGGTTTTAGACGGCTAATATTTTACTGAAGTTGTGGTGTCTTTAATTTGGGTCTTTTCATATTATAATGTTTTCTATGAGGCTGGCTAAGTGATTAGCCAATCAATCATCAGTCTTTGGGGGCATACGCCGGGGGGCGTATGAATAGCACTCGAATAGCACTCGCCTGAGATGGAGACTTTGAACGGAGCTTCTTCAGTGCTCGGTAGGCGGGTCGGAGGTCATTAGCATTCAAATGGCCCTCGACATCCTCAGCGAGACTCCTGACGTACCTATCCTTGTCTCTCCCCAGTCCTAGTCCCCAGTTCTATTCCGGCGTGACAGCCCTGTGCTGGTCCCGGTTCCCAGCCAGCCTGGCAGCGCGACTCTCCTCGATATTTCCCAGCGTCTCCGTCGAGACAAATCCACGCCTTGGCCTCGGGCGCTCCCCAATACACTCCTTGGCAGCCTGGAGAGTTTCACGTTTGAAGGTATCCCACAGTTCTATAGGGTCCTCGAGGGCACCGAGTACATCAAACCGATTTGAGACTGCCACTGTACACTCATGAGCACATGTCAAGTCCTTCAGTTTCGCAATATGAAACACAGTATGGTTACGTCTTGAGAATCTTCTGGACTTGACATGAAGCTTTAGTGTAGCAACAACAAGTATGTGATATGTTCCAAAGAACTCAGCACTCCGGTAAACCCTGCAGTTCTGGAGGATCCTCCAACGAGTACTAACGAGGACGTGGTCGATCTCCTTAGCTACCCCTCCGTCATTACTATACCATGTCCAGCGGTGCAGCTCTGGTCTCTGATACCAAGAACCTGCTTCTCAACCTTCTGGACCTCGCTAAATTCAGGAGCAGAGAACTGTTAATGTTTCTGGTACCGGAGCCATGGGGACCAACACACAACTCGTAGCCATCTCTCCCAGTGTCAGTAGTAGCATTGTAGTCGCCCGAGACAATGAGTGTGTCCCGAGGAGGACACTGGTCTAATACAGAGTCGAGTTTGGCGTAGAACATATCTTTCTATTCAGTTTCACGCACCTCGGTAGGGGCGTACACTGCAACAAGAGACATGAAACCCAGAGTGTGTTTCATTCTCACCCGCATTGTGCGCTCATCAACCGGAGTAACCTCAACAACTGACGGCTGCAGTTTGCTGGAGATACCTATAGCTACATGTCTATAGGACACGGTGACCATTGCTCATGCCGGACCAGTAGTAGGTGTAACCCCCACTACAAGTCTCGCCACTGCCAGGCCTCCTCGTCTCAGAGAGTCCCACTATATCCACCCTCAGCCTACTGAGCTTGCCCGATAAGATAGGTAGTCGACGATCGTCTGAGAGGCTCAGAACGTTCCACGAGCCAACACGAAGAACCCTCCGGTGTTTTATCCCCAGGAGGGATTCGACGGGCAGGCGCCGCCTCTGCACCGCCCCGGCCACCCCCATAAAAAAAGATGGGCTAATCACCCCCATAAAAGAAGTTAACCAGTATCTTCACTCCTTTAGTTTATTTATGGCTGAACTCTGGAACTCTCTTCTTGTTCCTATTTTTCAGCTACCTACGACTTGAATTATTTTGAGAGAGGAGTGACAAGATGCCTCCCAAACTATATTGGATGTATCTCACTATATATTTTACGGGGACTGGTAATCAGAGCTATTTTTTCTGCCCTAGTTCAGCCCCTATTGATGTAAAAATAAAAAATAATAAAGTGTACCTTAAGTAGGAAAAAATAGATTGATATCGATATGGAGCCATAAATAACTACATGGATATAATTTTGGTTATGTATACTATGATTACATAGATACAACTATATAAATGCACACTGGATAAATTAATATATGGTAACAGGACCACACGAGTAAAGCTTAGTTTATGTATGTAACAACTTGAAAAATATGCATAAATATAATAATTAACGTTCATCATATGTCCTTTCCCCTGTCAGTTGCCTCCTTTCTGCTTGAGATGACATCTGCTGGCAACTTCCCCACAAATGCCTCCGTCGATGTGATATGGGGAGATGGAAGCGCCAAGGAGACACTGCCCTTTGAGAACACTAATGGTGGGCGGCCGATCATCTCTCACAACTACAAGAAGGATGGTTACTACAGTGTATCTGCTTTCATCTATAACATTGTGTCGGGCTTTGAAGTAACATGTGAGGTTGGTGGTCTCCTATAGTAGTGCATTTTCTTTTGTATTTTTACTTTGATTGTATGGTTTCCATCATGTCATTTGTACATCAGCAGGACATCACCAAGGACAAACAACTAAACACTTGCTAGCTGTCAATCTCTAGAAAGTAGAAAGTAGGTTGATTAAAACAGTTTTGGGGCCAATTTTGTTTGGGAGATGTCCTGACATTTCTCTTTTTAAAGTGATTTCAGTCGCAGGAAGGTGGAAAACATGAAATAAAGGAAGAGAGTTCCAGAGTTTACCAGTGAAAAAGATGAAAGAGACGGAGAAAGAGAGAAAAATACTGGCTAACTCTTGCATGATAAAATTAATAGAACAGGGATGAGCGTAGGTATAAGGTTTAGTGTAGCAAGGCCGCGGGATGGGGGGGGGGGGGGGGGGAACATGCAGTTAGCAAGTTTAAAAGAGCAATAAGCATGAAGATAACGGTAGAAGATAGCTTACGAGCCAATATTGCGGCAGTGATTGAGATACTGTAGACAGTCAATTATAGGAAAGCAGTTGATGAGACAAAAAATACATTTGACTCTACCCTGTTTAGGAAAGCTTTATGAATGGATCTGCCAGAAACATGAAAGGCATACTCCATACATGCGCGGATAAGGCAAATGTACAGAGGAAGCAGTTGGGAGGGAGAACAAAATGAACGCAGACGCGGCCGGACAAATAATTTCTGTGAAAAAAAAATTCTGATTTAGCAAGAGATGTGATGTGAAATTTCCAATTCAGATTATTGGTGTAGGATTGCCAAAGAATTTTCATTGTTGAAGAGAGAGCAGCGAAAGCGAGACAGTGTCATTGAAGAAGAGGGGATAGTTGTCTGGATGGTTATGTCGAGTAGATAGGTGACAAATTTGGCTTTTTAAGGCATTGCTCAGAAAATTACGTTTGTTTTGCCCCAATCAGAATTTAAAGAAAGATCGGAAAGTAGGCGCTCTGTGGCATCCCTTCGTGTATCACCTATTTCCTGTAGAGTTGGACCTCTATAACGACTTTTAAAAATGCAGAGTAGTCATCCTGCATATGAGTACTTATGCCTCAGGTCAAAAACCTAATTACTATTTTTATTAGTCTAACCCAGTGATTCTCAAACTGTGCGCCGTGGGAATCCCCTAGGTGCGCCGCGTAATTTTTCATAGATTTGGGTATTTTGCACTTTGAGGTCGCAGTTTTTGTTTTTTATATTGAACATGGAAAACCGTAAATGAATAAGTTAATATGTAACTAGGCATGTAGATGCAAGGTCCTTTTAATAATATTATAAGTACTTTGGGTAGATGGATAAAGTAAGAAATAGAGAATAAATAAATAAGTTATTCATGCTTAAAAAAAATACTTCCCGCTTCCACCACAATACGTGTTGAACGAGTACTGTACACGTACTGTACCAGTCTGAGCCGCAGCCTGCTGGTGTTACTGAGTTACCAACTTACTAGTTTTATCACGCGTTCGTGTGAATTGTTTTTAGCGACATATAAAAGGAAAAAGGATAATGAATAGAAACTGATGCATACGTATATCAGTAGGCTTTATGCAAGTTTGACTGTTTGACGTGATTTACGTGAACCCCGATCGATAGATAACATGTATAATTTGGCAACACACGTAGGCAGAGTGTTGGGTAAGCACCTCCCGTGGTCAGTGTAGCCGTGAGCCTCAGTAAGTATCGCTGTTGTGGTGTTAATGAGGTCCAAGCTTAAAAAATGGATAAGTACCTCATTAAAAAGCGAAAGTATACTGAAGGCAATAGCGGTGAAGTCGCAGTTGATCATGAATCAAAACGTAAATGTGTCGAAGGCACCGAAGGCGAAGTAACAGTAATAACTGTTTTGAAAGTGGTCCTCTGCCAGACCCTAGTGTGAAAAGGGAAGAAAGTGAAGTGACATTTGGGAAAATGAGCATAGTCTCAGATCCGTGTGGCAAAGTGAAGTGACATTTAAAAGTGACCGTGGGGTCGTGCAGGCCGAGCGGGCAAAGAGAAGTGACAGATAAAAAAAGTGGTTTTTGTTATCCAGGTCTGAGCGTGGCAAAACGACGACAGTGCCAGCAAAAGAACCGCAGTAAGTCATTTCCCCTGTAAACGACATTTTATCTTGGACTTGGGGTTCATTTTGCTGGATATGAAAAGGGCCAAAGCCAAAATGTGTTTTTTGCAGATTGAGCTTCAAATGAATCTAGACTCCTATGAAAATAAAGAGACATTTAACAAAAAAAATAGGCCCTCTCAGAAGGGCCTATAGATACTTTAAAAGACTCTTAAAAAGAAAACAAACAAAAAAAGGCTTGGGTTTGAGAAAAAGGGTGAAGGTGGCAGGGGAAGGAAAAGGGGGAAAGAAAAGGGAAAACGGGGAAAAACCCTCAGTTACTAGTGTTCACCCCGTTAGTTGCTGATAACAAAATAACTGAAACATTTTTAGCTGCAAAAAAAACTGGTGAAACCAAGGACAGGAGATATTTTTACAGTGACAAATATTGAAAAAAAGGGACTTGTAGGGAAAATTTATGTGTAGGAATTGAAAAGATGGCTGTCCATCCATGGTAGATCGGGAAAAAAAGTTTTTGTGTCCTTGTAAAAAAGGAGAACCAGATTAATTACACCCTTTTTTTCTTGCACCGTGAAGCTCTTGTTCAAAAACACTCGGACAAGAATAAAGTTTGTTCTTGATGTGTTGTGAAAATGGTAAACTTTCTAAAAGCAGACCAAAGCAGTCAAGCTTTTTTCCATGTTTTTTATGAAGAAATGGGTCTCCCACGAATCTTCTCCTCCCACACAAAGCCAGGGTTATCAAGAGGCAAAGGTTACCGGTGCTGAATGAGAGAGGAAATGCCCTTTTTTTTACCCTGAGGAAAAAAACTAAATTTTCTGCGAATTTTCTTGCTGATGAAATTTGGAGTGCAAAAAAATTTTGCTACTGGCAGACAATTTGAACATCGAACAAGGTTAATGCAAGTATGTAAGGAATAAATGAAAATATGGAAATCTTCTGACAAAATTAAAGCCTTGGAGAAAAAATTTGTCTGGAAAGAAAGGGTGAGTGAAGGCAAGGTGACAGTTTAAAAGAATGCTAAGTAAATTACGGGCATTGTTCCATCATTTAAACAGCACCCTTTAAAGCCTAGGAAGGAACATAGAAAAATATTTCCCCAAATTTTATGTTGAAAGTTTTATGGTGGAAACCTTTGTTCACGATCCCTGAGCAAACCACAACTTAGCATCCCTTTAAGAAAAGGGAACTAATCAAATCCGTAATGACCGCACACTAAAATGCAAAAATTTTGGATAGACATTAGAAAGTTCGGATTCAATGAAAAACGAACACCCACATATACCAAAAGGGCCCCGAAAAAAAATCTTTTAATTTTTAAACCCCATTCTGTGTGAAAAGGGGTTTTTAGCCTTCTCAAATATAAAAAAAAAAGAAAAGGAAATAAATTTCTGGCGTTGAAGAGGAAAAAGAGAGTGGCTGAAAATGTCCCCCTAACATAGAGCGGCTTTTGGGAAATCCCGGGGAGGCAACGTGTCCCCCTGATCAGGGAGTTAGTTGTTTAAAATAAAAGTTTTTTTACGCATTATTTCCCACCCCCTTTATATAAAAAAAAAAAAAAAAAAAATATTAAAAATAAAAAAAAAAAAAAAAAAAAAAAAAAAAAAAATAAATTTAAGAAAAGATATAATATAACAACAAAAAAAAAAAAAAAAAAAAAAATAAAAATAAGAATAAAAAAAAAAAAAATAGATATAAAAAGGGGATATAATTAATAATTATAAATATTTTCAAATTAAAAAAAATAAAAAGGGAAAAGAATAAATAAATAAAAAAAAAAAACAAAACATTATGGAAAAAAAATATATATATATATTAAGATTAAAAAATATAAAAAAAAAAAAATAAACAATATATAAAAAAAAATTTAAATTTAAAATATATAAATATATTTAATAATTATATTAAAATATATAAAAAATAAAAAAAAAATAATATAAATAATTTAATATATTAAAATAAATAAAAAATTATATAAATATTAAATATAATAAATTAGAATATAATAAATTTCATATTAATATATGATTTTATATATATATTTTTTAATTATTTAAATAAAATTTAATAATAGATATAAATATATAAATATATTATATTAATATATAATAATTATTATATATTTTCCCCCAATAAAAAATTTGCGCCGCCCCGTGAAGGTTTGAGAACCCGGGTTTAACCTACTAATAATAACAAATGGGGCCCCAATTAAAAAACCCGACTTATAATAAAAAAATAAAGGAAAAACAAACCAAACCACATTAACACTTTTTTTTTTTCCCAGAAGATTATACCTTTGGTAGGAGTCCAGTTTTCTGGCAAGATTTGTGTAGTGGTGTGTTTAGGTGGATACTTAAAAGCAACATATGTAGTGGTGATGGTGATAAGAGTCATATATTGTAACATTTTGTATTTCCTTGAAGCACGTGATGTTAAAGGCTAAGAGTTAATCACTCTCATTTTGTTGCAATTGTTTCACAAATTATCATTTTCACTGACTGCTATAGTACTATAGTACTACCACGATTGCGGGCAGCAGGGACACCCTGAACGGAAGAATCTAAAGCAGTACTTTTGAAATGTTTGTTATATTGTCAAACATTGTTGTGTGTGGTAGTAGTGGTAGTAATGGTAGCTGCAGTAGCAATGTCCTTTAATTAAAGCGCAGGGGAAAGCACGGGTAAATAGCAGGTGGCTGGAAAACGGGTAACACGTGGTGTCCGATGATAACGCCTTGTGGGCGGCATTGTTGGTGTAGTCCTTATATATACTTGAGTGTGTGTATGCGGGGTAGATATAGGGTGGAGCGAAAAACACTTTTATTTATAAATTACTCGGAGTAGTTGGGAAATTGTGTCAACGTAACCCAAATTTAAGTTGAAAAAATTTCACGTGTCTTATTCAATATCTTGAAGTGCCCCAAGACCTGATAAAATCGACAATATGTACAAAAAAATATTTCCTAAAGAATTGTTAAAATGTTCAAGTTACTTTTATTAGATCGGAATACCAAAAATATGCTGCAGAATAACCATAAAATGTGCACAAAAAATATTGAAACCAATCTATTAACCCGCGGGCTGCGGCCAGCCTTCCGGAGGGCTCTGCTGGGCGACTGCGGCAAGCCTTCGGAGGGCTCTGCTGGGCGACTGCGGCAAGCCTTCCGGAGGGCTCTGCTGAGCGACTGCGGCAAGCCTTCCGGAGGGCTCTGCTGGGCGACTGCGGCAAGCCTTCCGGAGGGCTCTGCTGAGCGACTGCGGCATGCCTTTCGGAAGCACAATTTTCAATTACATACAAAAACCGCGCCAACATTCGTAGAAGTCTACAAACTGTGTCACATGTAGGCCGCTATGTCAGCCCTCGATACCACACATCACCATCTGCCTAACTACGCTGTACGCAGGATACCACTCCTTGGGTTTTTTTCTTCAAAAGATCTTGGTATTTAGGCCATGGCCTTGGGATATTTTTTGTCTATCTTGGGATTTTTGGAGTGATTATTCAAGTATTTCTCCAGTGGTTTATCTCAAGGTAAGCATATGTACCGTATTTAGGATTCAGTTTCAATGTTTTCTTAACGACCTTGGGATATTTTTGTCTATCTTAGGATTTTTGGGGGGTCAGTCTTGGGTCAGTCCTAAATACGGTACACATGCTTACCTTGAGATCAACTACTGGAGAAATACATGAATAATCCCCTCAAAATCTTGGGAAAAATCCCAAAGACCCCACCTTAGCAGTCTCTCGCAAGCGGTATTGGTGCCATTCGCGCCAGATATTTCAACTCCCGACCACAACCACACCACAACCCCATACGTTTGGGTTAAAAAAAGATATATTGCCGGATGCGGATTTTTACTACCTTGACGTTGATGTGATTTTCATCCAATTATGTAATGGTCACTGTTTCACTCACATTGCCAATAGGGGTTGATGAGGTTATTTATTTATTTATATATTTCGTTTTCTGATAATTGAATTAGTACCATGTATAAATTAGCGTTGACTAAATAAATAACCTCATCAATCGGGAAAATTACCCGATTGATGATTTTATTTGTTTAGTTAACGCTAATTTATACATGGTGGTAATTCATTTATCAGATAACGAAATACATCAATGGAAAGCTAATAAGATTGCGCATCTATTGATACCCTCCATGATAAAAGTTAACTCGCAAAGTTTTAAATGGCGAAGAGTTGAAGTGAATATTAAGTTCATGCATATTTCTTCAGTCTCGTAATGGCATTTCTTTAGCGTGTTTTACTGTTTTTTATTTGATAATATTATAGAACAAACATTTACGAAGATTACAGTATATCATATATACTGATAAACCAGCCTATATGATCCGTATATATATATATATATATATATATATATATATATATTATATATATATATAATATAATATATATATATATAATATATATATATATATATATATATATATATATATATATATATATTATATATATATATTATATTATATTATATATATATAATATATATATAATATATATATATATGATCCGAGCGGCCCTCCGACATAAAGGCCCTTGTGCGACAGGCCGATATTCCGTGCGCAGTCCAGATTTACAGTGGTCTATGCATGACTGTATAATCTAACTTGTTTCAGCTTTGTTTTATGCTTTGTATCTGCAGGTATATACGGTTTCAAATTTTGCTACTCGTATTTATTCGGGCAAAGATGACGGCGGGAGGATACTCAGAACATAAACACTAGCTGGCGATCTTAGTGTAGGTCGCCACTCGAGTGATATTTTTGTAATTTGTTCATTTATAGCCATAATATGACACAGATGAAGACACAAAATGACACAGACTCTCCAGATTGCCTCTTATAACTTTCCTGAAATCATGGTATGTTACGTCATGTAAGTATTAACGCCACCACACGTCTGTACATCGAAAAAAACGTCGTCTTGGCGACTTTAGTGTTATCTTCGGTACATGACAGACATCCACCTTCTCTCATACCATTATTTGTCAATATTACTTATCCTACTTACTTATCATTCTTTTGATGCTAACAATATCGATTCCCTTCCATAATCTTTTTTACTCTTCCTTACGACTGATAAGATCTCCATGATATCTTTTTCAATCTTTCACTCACACTAACACTCTGCTCCTCCCTCACCATTTTTTCCAGAACAGCTGCTTATTTACAAACACTTTTCACTTAGACACATACCACACTCTTCATCCACTCTCATTATATTTATTTTACCAACTTGTTTGCTCTCGTATTCCTTTACTGGTATTTAGTCTTACTCTCGTCTCATATCTTCCACCATATAATTTTATGACATTTTCTCGTACATATTATCCTTGTTCTCCTTTTTTGCTGCCTGCATTTCAGTCATCAATCATGCATTTCTTTGTCTCTGTCTCCTATGTACTCTTTACCCAACTACTTATGAAGCTTTAGTAAACACTTTACTGCTTCCTTATGAAACAGTATGATCTAGCTTTTCATGAACTTATATGAATCTCTGAATTGGTTTTGTAACATCTAGCTGACATGTGTTGATATATATAATGGCAAGTAGAATAAAGCCAATATTATTAGTCCAACAAAGTCTATTTTCTTGTTATCAGGTGAAGATTGTGGAGGAGATACTCAACTTTGATGTCCACACCAAATACTTTCCGTCTCTTGAATCGCCTCTCAGTGATGTGCGAGACGGGTATGGCAAGAATCAAAATCAATTCTCCCTCACAAAGAATGTCTCGTTCTTCCCCACCATGACACAGGGTTTGTTATTGTGACTATTTTTTTCATTGTTAACTTTTACCTTTCTTTGTCAGGATTTCCATCACGATGAAGAAATACTATAGCTCCCAGGTCACATAACAAAGTTCATGGAAAGATCGATGGAGGATTCATAAGGGAGAGTTAAGTTGAAAGGTATACAGGTGCAGTTGGGGCCAGGTACAAGATGCAATATTAGATGTGTGGGAGATGCATGACAAGCATTTGGTAATGAAATAATAAAGGTACTTCCTTCGATACTGGCCTTCGATAGAATAACTAAACAAGTAGTTAACCCCTTCACTCCAAGATCTTTCCTTTGCTATAAAAAAATTGTATGTTGTCGAGCCATAAAATCACGAAAAGTAGCTGAATACACCAAATTAGTTAGTTGACAAGGATACTAAACAGGTCATATCTATAAAAATATTGCTTATTGTCGCTAAACATAGTCTAATGGTACCCAAATTACAATGGAAATTACGTTCTGGGTTTCAAGGGGCTAAATAGGCTAGGGGAAATTTATGGATTGCAGAGTGGCTCACTCAATATAATACTAATAGCAATAGGTGCCTCAATGTACAGAAGCATGACGGGGATATTAAGGGGAATTTTGTTCTATAGGCATTGGTGCCCCCCTAGGGTGCATTATCAGATATTGCTCACCACAGTAGCATCACCATTTTATCGGTCTTCCTTTAGGTTTTGTGCCATCTGGTCGATATTTCTATTTTCTTTTAGTGGTCATAATAGTCTTGCATGTTATGTCTTGCGGCAGAAAAGTTATGAACCGAAATTCTAATCATTGCACAAATCGTGTACCATTTATTTCGAAAATTGACAAAAATCTTTTCACATCAAAGTTTGGATTAATTTGAAATTTGCTAATTTTGAGTATGGCAGGTTTAGCAGTTCTTGGTCACTTGATTGATTTGACTGATCAGTTTTGCTACATGTCAGTTTAGGCAGAGCAGCTTCTGTCAACACTTGTTCATCTCCCAAAAATTGTGGTCATCAGTCTCATTTTTTTTCTCGTAATCTTTCAATTTTTCAGCATAAAAGACAAGTAGAAAAACAACCTGCTAGTAGACCACCAAAAAAACAGTATGCTGCACTTTGTATATCACGAAAGTAGTTTTTGAAGAGACTGGATGGAAGTGCTGCAGTAAGGCATTTGAGTTAAAAGTATGGTATTTGTAAATCTACTCTTTATGACATTAAATAATAGGGGGAACAAATACTTAGATTTGACATTGACAGCAATTGGCTTAGATCAATGGCAAGGTAAAGATAAAGACGGGGGCATACGCCATGCTGCGCGTAGCCTCGGTGCTCATCTCCGTCGCATTAGCCTTTGAACCTATCGTTGGTGACAACCCATTAATTACCCCGGGACACAGGGCTTGTGTGACATCCGGGTTACCACACTTACCTCTACCAGGTTCCCCCAGGTACTTATTTATCAACCCCGAAAGGGAGAAATAACAGATATTCGGGCTGGCCGCCGACTTTCTCTGGCCCAGATTATAACCAGGGCCGGCAGATTCGTAGCTATGTGCGCTAGCCACTACACCACAGAGGCGACATAGATCATTAAACAACCGAAAAATTCACCAGTCAGGGATTGCAGTTTTGCGTGATGGATATGTATGCATTCAGTTCTGTAATTGTATGTAGTTAAGTCAATCTATCTTGCAGCAGGTGTGGCTCTCTCCGTGAATGTGTTTTACTGAAGCGGCTCCCCTCCAAAAATCAATGAATAACACTGGTATAGAGTACACTGGGGAACAAATTTTTGTTGAGTTAGGTCTGACACTTGTTATTAAATAATTTTTGGGTGCTGAATCCAAAACTGATCTCAGTTTTTCTCTATCACGTCAAGTTTTTGAGCTGTAGGATCTTCGTTTTCTTAAAAAATATGAAAAATACTGTACATACTGTAACAGTGCTTATTTTATAAAAAGTTACAAATGTTAACATACAATGAAAAATGAAAGAAATAGGCATGAATAGAATGTTTATTTATCATTATCATGTTTTTAGAAAGGATAAGGCTATAATTGTGTGCAGGTTAAGGTAAAAATTTACGTTTGTAGCTTTGTCTGGAGTGTTCAACTTGAGGACTATCGCGTTTGATGCTCCAACAATAGTCAGCCATCATATGCACATCCCTTCTACCCTGGTAACGTTCTTCCATAACCTTCA
>JACEEZ010013567.1:235000-282500 GCA_016584305.1 Chionoecetes opilio | reverse complement strand
TTTTTAGCAGCCTATTAGCGATAGTTGTGAAAAAAGTGGGTTGCGAGAATTGAGGAAGCCTTGATGTAGGGTGATGGGTAATGGGTGAGTGAATGGGTGGGGTGATGGGTAATGGGTGTGGGGTGATGGGTGAGTGAATGGGTGGGGGGTGATGGGTGATGGGTGAGGGAATAGATGGGGGGTGATGGGTAATGGGTGAGTGAATGGGTGTGTGGTGATGGGTAATGGGTGAGTGAATGGGTGGGGGGTGATGGGTAATGGGTGAGTGAATGGGTGGGGGAAAAGAAGGTTATGGGTAATGGGTGAGTGAATGGGTTGGGGGTGATGTGAATGGGTTGGCGTTAATACATACATTTCTACATCCATGATTTCAGTAAAGTTAGAAGGGGCTAGTAAAAGTTGGTGGTAAAAGTTGGTGGGCCGAAGGCCCACCAATAGGCCTCCGCGGGAGCTAGCCAAAAAGTCCGCCCGGAAGGCGGCTTTGCGGCTAGTTATATATATATATATATATATATAATATATATATATATATATATATATATATATATATATGACTAGTGCAGAGTCATATCCATCTCTGTAAGAAATGAAGCTATCTAAACAAGTAATAGGTTAAACACACATCAGCTTGTAAACGTCAGGGTCTGTCAGCAGGCCTCAAAACCTTTGACCTCACCTAGTGACTGAGTTATTTACGGCCAGAAAGGAGATAAAGGATCAATGGAGAGGGAGGAGACAACCACCGAGCTGCGTGCGTGACAAGACACAGCTCTCTTTTTCCTGACAAGAACACCTATGGCTCGTCAACACTAAATATACTACTTATATACTACGAATCTTAAGAGAGAATAAATTTGTACATATTGTACAACAATCTTTAACCCTGCCTGGTCAACCAGATAAAAAAATAATAATACGCGCACCAAATAACTAATATTTGTGGATAATACGGAATCATTATAAATAACAGAAGAGCCAATTAACTGACAATGACCAAAGCCAAAATACCTACAATGAAACCAGTCATTGCACCTTAATTAGAAGTAACAGCTTTTATAATTGTAACCAAGTTAATTAAATTTATCAAACAAGCTTATGCAGGATTTTTATACATCACTGGTACTTAGATATGCTGTGATAGCCAGATTGCATTACATTGGTTACAATGCAAGAAAACTCTACCAGTGTATAAATTCATAGTTTACTGGGTGAATTAAATGAGTTTCTTAATCAAATAAACTAATAATATAAGCTTTCATTTATCAAAATACATTTTGTATTTTCATCACAAAGGACTGGCCAAGGCCACAACCAAAAGAGGTAACACAAAGCCCGTTTAGTTGCCAGTCCCTATAAAGAAGACAGTAAGATAATAAAGAAAAGGGGTGGTCCAATTTAGTTCGGGATTTGTCTTGTCACTCTTCTCTTGACTAGATTTAAGTCGTAGGAAGGTGGAAAAATACGAGCATAATCATGCACATAAGGCTTGCTAAGCTAAAGCTAACAAACACTAGTGCCTCTTAACTAGAGGTAACACAGCTCAGTGTTTGAATAGTCAATAATATGGTGGAATGAATCATCTTAGTTAGTTCCACAAACACGGTCAATGAGCCACGAAATGGCCAGGTGTTAAAATAGTGGAAAACCCTCCTGATGTGATACCCACTCCTAGTATACAACAACCACCAAAAACAATAATAGTGGTTGAGTGGAAGAGATAATTTTATTAGCTATGATAAATTACAACAAACATTGGTATTGATGTATCATCGCCTTACCAATAACCTGGCAGCTAAAACACATCTTTTATAAGTAATCACTGATTCTGTGTTAGGGGTAAATTAATTTCGGTGGGCAGAGTATCATATGATAAAGCTCAGTAAACGTGAACCTTATCATAATTAATTTAATATACTTCTTTTAAATGTTGATTGAAGTCCCTAATCAAACATTTTGTTGCACCTTTGATTGTTCTTAAGAAATGGAATTACTAGATGCAGAGGGAAAATTCAAATCGCTAACTATCCTTACAATACTAAATATCCTATACTTTTAAGTAACTCACATCATGTAATTAATTTTACTGGTCATGGAAGTATCATAAACTGATCAATTATTATGCAAACAACCATTTAATGTCATATCTACGACGCAAATTATGGATCACTAAAATGAGACAAGTAATAAAAAGGAACTACGCCAAAGTTTGATATACAAGGGTAAGCTGAAACCTAGATGGATGTTTTACCATCCCAGAGTTACTGTATATATAATACCAACTGAGCTGCTTGAAGTAAGCGGACTATACAGGAGCCCTATAAATAGAATCAGACTATAATAACATGGTACAACATGTAATACTGTATACCTATGCAGTAACTAAGGCTTGTCACTTGGAATTAGTAACAAAGCTCACTTAATCTTTTTTTTTACATGACTTTAGAAACTTCACTACCAGAAGACTTTTCACAAATATTAATTAAGAGTGACAATGCCATCACCTTTATCAACACAGCCAAGTATATTAAGAATAACAAAGGTGCTCACCATGTCACCGACTATTACTGACAACTATTGTGAGTGGAAATCTCTTCCAGCTAGAGCACCATGGTTTGGTGTTATATGGAGGATAATGATCGGTATCCATATTAATGAATGATAGCATGAATTATATTTTTTTGGGTAAGGCACTGGTGTCTCAGGTAGAGTTACATAATAATAATTATAGAATTAGAGGTACCATGAATAATATCAATAAGGCGTTTGACTCATTGCATCGTGAGTCACTCTGTGATCTTCTGCGACTTCGCGGGATTCCTGTATGGACTGGTTTGATGACTGGCCTTTACTTTGGGACTGAGAGTGCTGTGAAATGTGGGTGAGGTGTATACAGCTTCTTTCCTGTGAATACAGACGTGAGGCAAGGTTGCATCCTTACCCCATCACTTTTCAACACTTGTATGGACTGGGTATTGGGCAAAGCTGTAGATCAAAGTAATCGTGGACCATCCCTCGGCAACACCAGGATCACTGATCTTGTTTTGCCGATGATACAGTAATCTTTGCTGAGTCACTGGAGGTCCTGGTGATGGCTCTCGAAGCGTTGCACGAGGAGGCAAAACCCTTGGGACTTGAGGTCTCCTGGCTCAAGACCAGGGTCCATATGTTTGGAGGCTTACTATATGAAACGGTACAGTATGTTCATGCGTGCGGCGAGGACATTGGCTTCTTGGAAAGTTTTACATACCTTGGTAACGCAGTCCATAATGACGGCGGGTCACGTCAAGAAGTCTTACGGTGGATTAGCATAGCCCACGGTGTTATGGAGTCGTTCAGCTCGAGTATTTGGCGTTTTCGGTACCTGTGTATAAGGACAAAAATCCGGATCTTCAAGTCGCTTGTGATCCCTGTCTTACTCTATGAATTTAAGACATGGTCACTAAATAGCGATTTGAAGAGGCGAATCGATGCCTTTTTGTAATAAGTGTCTTCACATGAATCATGGGGTGATTCGCATGAATCATGGGAATCGATACCTCTGGTAATATGTGCCTTCGCATGAATCATGGGGTATGCCTGGAATGACTACTGAATCAAGGTCTATTACCTGCATTGTCCGTCAGCGCCTGTTTCGGCTATAATTAGTGGCATATGGCACGCTACCGTGAAAACGATCCTTCCGTCGGGTTATATCTGTAAGCGACAATCCAGCGTGGAAGAGGCCAAGGGGGCGCCCTCAAGGTTCGTGGCTGGGGCAAGTTGATGTTTCTTGTCGAGAGTTGCTTGGTATGGGAAGAGAGCCTGCATGCGGTGACGCCTGGGCCTGGCGTCGTTGGGTAAGCGTGGCGACGCGCCCTCGGCGTACGCCCCCAATGATTGATTGATTGATAAATGACAAACCCTAAACTTATGTGGATAGTTATGCAAATTAATCAAATTATATCACTCCATCCCATTTAATACAGGGTCGCCAACTAAAGACAATCTCTCTTACCGATTGATCTGCATATGTGACCCTGCCTATTCATCTGAGCAAATAATTAAGAGTATATTGTCATTCATTTTTTTATCCGCTGGTTTGTGGAAAAGATGGACCTATAAATACCTTTTGAATTTAAGAATATCACATAATTGCTGACTTAAGAACAGGGCAGGTGGTGACTCCTTGCTGTTTTGAGTTCAGCTACCCTAACTTTACTATCCGTCCCCTAATGTATTGTGATGGGGGGGAGGGGGTCTTCTCTTCTTACTCCGTCTTCTTCTTATCTTCTCTCTTCTCTTTTACTCTTTCTTGCGGTTGAGATATTCTGAGGGGGATTCCTGTAAGGGCAGTCTTGGTCAAGAGGGGCGTACCATGCCCTGTCGACAGAGACTTGCATAGCGGCCGTAAGATGGAGCTAGGTGATGCTTCCATGAGTAATTCTAGATCCGACAGAGGCTACACATTGTTCTGGGCCAAAATTACTTATGAAATCCCGTCAGTATGTCCTTCCAACAGACAGAGGACTCAGGCTGATAATTCATGATTCAGAAATATATGATTTCCTTTTTCCCTTCTCCGCACCGGATTCGAACCGATACTACACCATATTTTACACCGTACACGGGCGCGTTAACCATTTCTGTCAATACGAACGTTCCATTTGAGTGGTTCTGATGTATTTATGTTCATTACAGTAGGTCAGTGATTTTACCCAGTTTCCAAAGGGATCATAGGCAGTCATCATAAATGAAAACTATGTTGCCAACTTGAGACCATTTACCCTCTTGAGTTCTTAAAATATTTTAACCCTCATGAATAGGACTTAGAAAGTAAGCCATCACTTTCAAACTGAACGTTTCCACTCAATATGCCGATTTTTTTTTTTTTAACATCACAAAGGACTGGCCAAGGACACAACAAAAATAGGTGGCACAAAGCCAGGTTAGTTGCCAGTCCCTATACAGAAGACAGTAGAGAATAAAAAAAGAGGGGTGTGCCAATTTAGTTCGAGACGTGTCTTGTTACTCTTCTCTTGAAAAGATTTAAGTCGTAGGAAAGTGGAAAAATAGAAACAGGAAGAGATTTCTAGAGTTTACCAGTGAAAGAGATGAAAGAGCAAAGATACTGATTAACTCTTGCATTAGGAAGATGGATATAATAGGGTAGAGAATGAGTAGAAAGTCCTGCGCAGCGAGGCCGCGGGAGGGGGGGAGGCATGCAGTTGGCAAGTTCAGAAGACCAGTGAGCATGAAAATAACGGTAGAAGATAGCAAGATAAGCAACATTTCGGCAGTGATTTAAAGATTGAAGATAGTCAGTCAGAGGAGGGGAGTTGATGAGACGAAAAGCTTTTGGCTTAGACGTAGGAACTGCATATAATAAGCATCCCCTTCAGCAGGCCGCCCTTGTGTCTGTCAATCTGTAGCGTAGAGGGAATAAAAAAGGTCTCAAATATAAAGGAGGGATTATATACATAGTTTGAGGGTGGGAATATGTTAGTATGTATCATATTCCTGACAACAATGATCCAGCCTACGTAGATACAAATCTATGAATATTGGAATATGTCATCCACTCAAAGCGTCTGCCCATAAACGCCAATGTCTGTATAAAGCAACCGTTTTGAGGTACGAAAAGTCTATTTACGGGTCAACGACAGAGCTAGTGCAGTAGCTAGCGTAAGAGGATACATTTCGGTCCAGGGTAACCCCATGGTAATCTGGCTACCTATTATCTACTTTTAGTATCGGAAATCAGACAGCATTAGAAACCTTGGAACCCAAACTATGAAGGAAAATATACGTCTGGCAGCTCCGCGCGACCCCCTGGTTCCGTATAAATGGTGAAGAGCTATAACACTCGCGGCGCACTACTTCAGTAACTTCCATGGCCCGCCACAACCAATTCCAACTGAAATTAATGTTTATTGTTATATTTACCATATAACAGGTAACATGATAGGACTGAGCTACCATATAGATTAAAGATGGTTTTGAAATAGAAACGACCATCACAACACACTGTTTTGAACAGCCTAGGGACTGAAAACTAAACACTCACATCACCTGATTGGCGTGCCTGTTGCTGTGGTTACGACTCGTGGAGAAACTTTGTGTTTTTCGTTTGATAGTTTTAATGGAAGTGTTGCTGCCTTTGTTACGGTCCTAATTAGATCCCCTTACCATTATAATGATGATGAGTGAGGGTACCCGATGACAGGACAAGAGAGTTTTGTGTCTTTAGTTCTGCAAATGTATAAGGGTAATATATGTTTTTATTTGCTTAAGCAATTATTTCAATACATCACAGTACATAACACATGCTTTACATGGTCAGTAGGTGATACTTGGATACTTATAAACAGGTCTAAGATTGTATTCATATTAATCCCATCAAACCTTAAGCTCGCTATATGATCGATGGCTGTCTGATTGCATTTTCAGGAATGTAACCCCATTGTATATAATTTTATAGTATATGCAATATAGTACTCTAGGCTACATAGATTATATAAAAAGATTGAAACACTATAAGTGCTGATCTGAAGCATAAGGAGAGCTGTTAAAGATGTAAGTAGTAACAGGCTAATAATATTATGTTTAAACCATCAGAGACCAGTTGTATATGCCAAATATTTTATGTGCCTCGATTTCCTTCTAGCCTCTGAAATTGCTCATATTTTCATATTCCTCTGTTTGCTCATATTTTTTAAAGATGAATTTTTCGTTACAACAAAATTTCTGCACTACTTGGTACCTCTATCACTTTCCCAGGAGACCTTCCTGAACCTGACGGTGACTGCTTTCAATGAGTTTGAAAGTGTCTCCGTGGATCTGAGTTTGGAAATAGTGGGTAAGCTTCGCCACTGCCAGCTCAGTGACCTCAACTTGGTCACAGCAAAGGTGAGGCCCTATCAGGTCAGATATTTTTATGTTGTATTATGTGAACATCTCTGATATAAATAATACACTTTATTACCAAATTAATATGCACACAATCACTCACACAGGGTGAAAGCAAAACTATACAAGTAACCTTTGAGTCAGTCGGCGGAGGAACGTGCCTCTTAATCAACTATGGTGACTCAGTTCCTCTGGTGCCTCATGCTTATGGAGAAGACCTCACCTGTAACACAGAGTTCCCCCATGCTATCTATCATGCAGAGCCAAAGCTTGACGTGGCCCTTAACTTATCCTATGCGTACATGTAAGTTTGCTGCAGTGTATTAACATAGTTGTAACATCATATTCAAATTTTCCTTTAAATTTTTGTATCAATGCGTGTCTGTCTATATGTATGTAGCTTGAGTAAGGATCATATGAGAAATGACTGAAATTATCATTACGTGTATATTTTCCTAGCTGTAGTGTACTAGGTTTCAGCTATGCTCGTGTGGTTCTGTGTCCATATTCATATTTATCTTACCTAACTTTAATATTAGACACTTTCCTACAACAACGTTTTCTGCTAACCTATTCCAAATGGCAATACTGTGTGGAAAACTGTATATCTTGATATCACCCAAGCATTAAGTGTTTCTCAGTATTGTCATGTGTCCCCGCATGTTTACTGGTCCCCTTTCTGACTGCACAATTAAATCTCCTCTGTCTAACTACTCATAATATATTTATTAGCTTGTATATCATTACAAAATATCCTCTTTTTTAATTCAAATTTGGAACATTCATTTTTCTTTGTCTTTCTTCATATCATATATCTTTGCATTGCATCATTTCTATTTTTTTCAGTTTTTTATGTGTATTTTGTGAGGTAACCACAACATTAATGCATACTTCAGCCTCAGTCTTTAGATATTTGGCTCATCATGTCCATATATGTATAATGAGAATTACTTTTAAATATGTTAATATTATACACTGGTCTATTTGTAATGATCTGAAAATAACCATTACCCTAGTAATTGAGCACTGACAGCAATCCTTTATTTGTTTCCTCTTACTCTCTTTATCCTCATTATTAATCCAAAGATGTCTGTTGCGTATATATAAGCAACGACATCACTTACTCTCGTGCCCACGGTCTTGAATATTTAACTTTTCTACCATCTTTCGACTTTGTAATGCATAAATATCACCGGAACCGCTATACCAAGCGGTACGTACCCTTTGGCCTAGTTGGTTAACGCGCGAGTGGTTTGACGTGCAAATCTGGTGAACGCGAAGATTCGAATCCTCGCCGGGCAAGGAAAAAATAAATGATTTATTTAAGAATTATGATTACCAGCCTGAATCATACGTCTGTTGGAAGGACATACTGACGGGATTTCAAAAGGTAACTGTGGCCCAGGCCAATGTGAAGCCTCTGTCGGGCCTGGACGTAACCCCATGGACGCATTACTTGGCTCCATCATACGGCCACATGCAAGTCTCTGTCAAACAGGGCACTGTTTTTCCCCCCTTGACCAAGATTGACCCTTCAGCAATCCCCCTCAGAATATCAGAACAGCAAGCAAGAGTAAAGAGAAGAGAGACGAAAGTAAAAATAAAGAAGACCCCCTCCCCTCCCCCCGCATCCAAACCTCAATGTCATTCTCTTACTAAATTCATATGTGCTGCATATCTCTCACCTAACCTCTTAGACTATGTAAAATTACTTGACTATTTAATATCCAAAGCGAAGCACATGCATTTCATTTTCCTTTTGCAGAAATCTCCAATCTTGGGGATTTCAGAACCACAACCAAATGTTCACCACAAGCTTTGGCTGTCTTCGGTCATTGACGAACCTGGTGAACAAGCCAACAACCTTTCTATCCTCCAAAACCTAGAGCAGCTGTTGCAGCACCCTACCCGTATTCCTGACTGTCTTTGAGACACGTCTAAAATTCTTGACTTTTCCTAACTTCTAACCCTTCTGCTTACTCTGTTGAACTATTCCTTCCATTGGGTTCCTCCATTCACAATCCTCTTTATGTAACCTGTCTTACCGCTCCAGTATTGCCTCGGGACACACCAAAGCGGAGATGCTTCTGGCATTTCAAATCAGCTAAGTGGGAGGACCTAAGGCATAACTACTCTACTACTACTGACTTTCCATGGATATATTATTGCTTCCATGTCATACACCCATCTCTTTATGCAAAGCGCATAAAGGAGGTCATTATATCTGGCAAGGAGGCATACATTTAACACACTTTCTTTAATCCTAAACCTCGTCAACCTTGATTTAACTTTGCTTGTTCTCATGCTGTTTCAAATATAGAGGCGGCTCACAGATGGTACCGTAATCATCCATAACCAAAAGCTCATGCCCCCTATATTCCTGCTCGTAATCATGCCAAATACTTTCTTTAATTTAACAAAACTCTTTTTTTCATAGAAAGTGTCAATATCTTTATGAATCAAAGTCCTTTTGTGACTCCTGGCATTTAGCTAGAAAAAAATCTCTAACAATGTTTCTTCTTCCTTTTTATCTCCTATGCTTTTCCGGGATGGCTCCAGAGCTGTCTCATCTATTTTTTAAACTGAAAGCTTTGCTCATACCTTTGCAGAAAAATCCACTCTGGTTGATGAAGGGCTTGCTTCTCCTTCTTTACCATCACCTGATTATATTAAGCCTGTTATTAAGACCATTCGTAATGATGTTTTCTTTACCCTTGCAGGTCTAGATCCTCGGACGTCTGACGGTCTTGACGTTGTCACTCAAAATATTTTCCAAAAACTGTACTTCTGAGCTTGCACCCTTCCATGGTCAAACATCTCCGTCTTTGTCTATCTACTTCTACATATCCTTCTTGCTGGAAGTTTGCTCACGTTTAACTTGTTCCTAAGAAGGGTTACCGTTATAATCTGTCAAACTACCGTCCTATAGCTTTGACTTCCTTCCTTTCTAAAGTATCTGAATCAACACTTCATAAGGAGATGCTTAACCATCTATCTTTTCACAATCTTCTTCTATCTGATCGTCAGTACGGTTTCCATAAAGGGCAATCTACTGGCGATCTTCTTGCTTTCCTAACTGAATTTTGGTCATCCCACTTCAGGGGTTTCAGTGAAACCTTTGCTGTTGCCCTTGATATATCAAAAACTTTGATAGAGTCTGCCACATATCTATAATTTCCCAAACTACCCTCATTCGGTGTATATAGTTATGTCTGCACCTTCATATTAAAGTAATCGTCCAGACCCATTTTTTTTTGCATAAATATGTTGAATGCTCATTCAAAACACCTATCCACAAAAAATAATTCATTTCCACGCCTTATTTCCGTATAAATACGACTCTTGTAAAAAGATGCGGGAAAAAATGTTTCTTCGTTCCAACCGGACCGCGAATATTATTGATGACGTCAGAGGTGGTGCTTCACTGAGCGAGAGAGAGGAAGGGGGATGATGAAGTCCTTCAAGAATCTGCCGTTATTCACCCTACTTGATCCCCAACACCCACCCACATCCCACAACATCCACCCCCGTTCTCACCCACATCCCCACCACCAACACTCATCCCCTTCCCCCATCACCCACCCACATCCCCACTTCCAACACTCATCCCCTTCCCCCAACACCCACCCACATCCCCACCTATATCCCCACTTCCAACACCCATCCCCTTCCCCTACAACAAACACCCACCCTCGTTCCCACCCACATCCCCACCACCAACACCCATCCCCTCTTCCCCACCACACACCACCCCCGTTCCCCACCTTCATCCCATTGCGATGGCCCTCCATTCCAATCTGTCCGACTCACCAACATTTTCTACACATTTATCATGGCTGTATTGGTCCTATACGTGTGCAAACTTCTCTGGAAAGGCACAGCTTTCTTGCTGCACCCTTAAAGGATGAAAGTATATGTCATATCACAAAATAAATCCATCAGAAACACCCAAAATTCTTCAAGTAGTATATTTATTTCAAATTTTATGTGTATTTCTATTAGCGCGGGGCTGGGAGGCTTCCTGTCGTGACGTCACCGAGCCATGGTCCGTCGTCTGCTGGCCGCCAGTTGTGTTTTAAGAGCTCGGGGAATCTACAGATTTTGCTTGGGGCTCATTTAAAAACGGGTGACTGGATGTAAAAACGTGACAACATATTGTTGATATACTCGATAATGGCTATATTTTGACTGCATAAAATCAGGAATGATGAAATGGTCTGGACGATTACTTTAAGTTTCAGTTCGAACTGTTATATTGCAGCAACTGTAGACAGCCATTTTTTTCTCCTAAGTCTATCACTTGTTGTTTTCTT
This sequence comes from Chionoecetes opilio, assembly GCA_016584305.1. Taxonomy (NCBI): domain Eukaryota; kingdom Metazoa; phylum Arthropoda; class Malacostraca; order Decapoda; family Majidae; genus Chionoecetes; species Chionoecetes opilio. The sequence goes on along the minus strand of JACEEZ010013567.1, from coordinate 271,302 downwards.
CAGGGTTTTGTCTTAACAGACACTGTATTTCCATCAATAATTAATGATCTTCAAAGTCTAACTCAATGACATATCCACTCCTACGCTGATAAGACTGCCATGTATTTTTCAACTTCATTCATTAGAGGCCCAACTCAACATGAACAAATTGATTCACGGAAAGCTGCCAGAGCGCTCCGAACCTCTGAAATATCTATACCTTATGTTTGGGGCAAAAGCGAACCCCGTTTTGTTCAGTCCCTCACAAACCCTTTCACATATTTACTCGACAAAACGATTTAGACAACTATTTTTCCCTTAAGTCAAGAATTGTCCCTATTCTTCAATGCCACTCAACTTGCTGATTATACAATTAACATTATGGGACTATCCTTTACTAAAAAATTGAACTGGAGATCTCACATCTCATTTCTTGCTAAAACAGCCTCTAAGAACTTAGGTATCCTGTGACGTCTGCGTTCTTTTTTTCTTCCTCACAGTTTTTTGTTATGTACAAGGGCCTTATCCACCCATTTATGGAGTATGCCTTCCATGTTTAGGCGGGATCTACTCTTATATACTCGCGCAGCTCCACACCAATGGATTACGGGCAGTGGATAATGATCCTCCCAATGACGAAACCGCATCCTCTCTTGACGAAGTAAGAGAGGCTGTAGCAAAATTGAAGGGTGGAAAGGCAGCTGGTGTTTGCAATATAGGTGCGGAGCTCCTCAAAGCTGGGGGTGAGGCCATGATACGCGGGTTGCATACTGTCCTGACTGCCGTGCGGCAATTCACGGAGAGATGCCCCGAGCGGCTAACTTCTGATCTTTCTATAATTTCTGATTGGGGCAAAGCAAACCTTGTTTTGTTCAATGCCTCAAAAACCCAATTTCCTCACCTATCTACTCGACAAAACCTACCAGATAACTATTCCCTCTTCTTCAATGACACTAAACTGTCTCCTTCTTCTGCAATGAACATTCTTGGACTATCCTTTACTAAAAATCTGAACTGGAAATCTCACATCTCATCTTTTGAGAAAACAGTTTCTAAGAAGTTAGGTGTTCTGTGGCGTCTGCGTCCTTTTTTTTCTCCCTCCCAGATGCTTGCTCTCTACAGGGGCCTGATCCGCCCATGTAGAGAGTATGTCTCACATGTTTGGGGAGTATCCACTCATACAGCTCTCCTAAACAAGGTTGAGTCAAAAGCTTTTCGTCTCATCAACTCCCCTCCTTTGACTGACTCTCTTCAATCCTTAACCCGTAAACTGCGGATACCTGTGTAACAATATCTCTGTGTACGCGGGACTTTTGCCAGACTTCTTATAGTCGCTAAACAAACTTAAATGTGTATCAATGTATTCGCCATATATTTGTGCAACCGCTAAAAATATTTGTTTTTGCTAAAGTCTTGTGGTTATTCTATGATTGTACTTGCAAGATGAAGAGCGTTGAGATTTATGGAATCCATGGTACAACTCGTTCACAGAAAACAGGCCGCAAGGGTCTTCCTCTCTAATCTCTCTGCCCGCGATAGGGAGAGACCTGTCAGCACCTTCACCTTCCATGCTGGTCACTGGGTCACTGAGCCTATGTGTGACCCCTGGGTCATTCTCAGGTAAAGTAGAGTTGCCAGATTTCACCGGCCGAAAAATTATCCCACCTTTTTTAATTTGGCGGCCGCCCAATTGGGCATACTCGCGTTTTCTTAGTGAGTGACCAAATGGGCATAGCCGCGCTTTACGGGTTAAATCACCGCCGCAATGTTGCTTCTCCTGCTATCTTCTACCGTTATTTTCATGTTCATTGCTCTTCTGAACTTGCTATTGTTGTTGTTGTTGAATTGTTGTTTCGTGATTTGCATCTGAATTGGGTTCATTGAATATAACCCTTGAGATACTGAAGTCACTTCAGCTGGAAAAAAAAATCCTTGGGAGATTATGAAGATTGCATGATACTTCGTCATCCGACATATCTGTATCGCAGTCTTTGTCAGCCTCGGGATCTTAATATGGAGGGTTGATTGCAACGGTGACAGACTCTGGATTATCTTCATCTTCATACAATCTATTATGAACCTCATTCAGGTTCAATCTAAAAGGAGATGCATGAAAATACCGCGATGAATTGCCAGGATAAACAGGAATCTTATTGATAAAATAGATCAAATAACCCTGAATAAATTAGGCTTTCTGAATCCTAGCCTATTCCGTTATATAAAGTACCGTAATAACAGGCTATCGCCAGTTCCATGCTTCTATTTTATACATAAGAAATGCTTCTTTACTTTGTCCATAGATATATCCCGCTTGATAAGAAAAATCATAAAAAGAAATGTTCTTATAGTAGACATCTGCATATCTGAACATGTAGTATGTGCCCAGTGGCAGGAAATCTTGCCAAACAAAATATTTTATTTGTTATGAACCTAAGCAATACATGCATATAAGTATCAGAAGCATTACATGAATATGACAGCCTTAAATGACACTATAAATGTAAATGGCAAGCATATTGATATTACTATTGTATGCACAAATAGTATATGAAACATACCTTTCTTTGGGACGACGTAGATACTTTCTTGCAGACGTCTTCACCTTCTTGTGGTTGGCGGCTTTCTGACTCTCAATGGCTTGGTCTTTCACGACAAAGTGTATTTAGCATGAATGGAAGATGTTTATGAATAAGCTCAAGCAGAATCTTTCCTTGAATAATAGGATTTTCTCAGTAAATTAAGATATTGGTTGTCAGGTTTTCCTGCAAGTGGGCTTTTATGTGTTATAAGAGGATAAGGTCTATGGTGGCAAAGATGATGAGCCAAGGGGTTAGAGAAAGATATAAGGTTTTGGAAGCACTGGGGGGAGTATGGAGTAAGAAAGATCTGGCCACTCAAGCGATGATGGGTATGTTTAAGGAAACTTTAATGCCAAGTGTTTTGTATAGCTGCAAGGCATGAGTGCTGGTTGCAAGATGCAGAAAAGGTATAAAGGTGCTGCAAATTAAGTCCTTAAGAATAATAACAGATGCGAAATGATTTGAAAAAGTAAAGAACAACAGGGTCAGAGAGATATGTACACACTTTCTTAGTTTAGTGGATAGAGCAAACCATGGAATACTGAAATGATATGGTCATGCAGAAAATATGGATGATGAGGGAATGACAAAGATAATATTTATGCAGATGCAGATTACGAGTGAAGGGTGACAAAGTGTGAGGGAGACCCATAAAGTGATGTATTGTATACAGTAGGGTGTTTCATTTTGTCGAAGTCAATAGTTTTGGTTCATATCGATGCTGCCCGTGTAGTATATATGCTGGTGAAGTGTCGTGCCAAATTTCAGCTCATTCCAATAGGGTTTAGGTGTTGCGCACTTTCGCCAGTATATCGGGCTGCAGTCAAAATTGTGAAATCCCTTTGATCTATATGTCAATTGTCTAACGGCCGGGCCGCGCGGAACGGAGGTGCCCCAACAACTCACGGCTGTTGCTAGGCAACTGCAGCACGTGGTGTTGCGCCGCGTGGCCGGGCGACTGCAGCGGCAGATTGTGAGACACGGGTTGAGAGTGCGGACCGGATGGTAAGGACTGTGTCTATTGTTCGTGTTTCGAGTTGATATAAACTGTGAAATAGAGACATTCTTACATATACCTATTTGTGTGTCGGTGTAGAATCGTAGATGTAATCGGTTTATGTAGAATTAGATACATTTTTTCTTTCTTGCTTAGGTAAAATGGCGGCTACTAGAAAGTCTTCGCAGATGTGGTTGCTCGACAAAGCTCCAGAACCAGACATCCTTGGTGCTCGCTTGCCCTCGCAGGAGCAAGTGTTCCTTTTCTTCATGTATCAGCACCACGTATTCAAGAAAACTGTCCCTGATTCCGTGTCGGCAACGAGTGAGAAGCTGAAGGCCATCTGGGGCAAGGCGAAGCTGACAACGAAAACCGACGCGAACATTAGGAAGAACGTCAAAAATCTGTTCGAGGAGTACCAAGCCCTGAAGAAGGATCGGAACAGGATAACTGACGGGGCCGATCTGAAGCGGAAGATTTGGAAGGGCGACCTGGAAGATCTTTTCGACATCTCCAGCGCAGACGTTCTTGAAAGGAGGGATATCTTGGATGAGGACAAAAGCTTCCTCATTTCGCAGAGAGAAGATCGTTCCAGTTCGTCCATGGCCGGCGTCGATGTCGCCGAAGTGGCGAAAGAAAAGAAGAAAAAGGAAACCGCTAAGAAGTTAGAAAACCGCAAGCGGAAGCAGGAGGCTGAAACGGAACGCCTACTGGAGAAGGTACCCTACCCGCGATCTGGCCTTTCCTCATCGTCTATTACATCGTCGGAAGATGAGGACAGCGACTTCAAGGCACCGGCAACAAAATTACCCCGGCGAGCACCAACAAACAAGCTGTCCCTAAATATCGAGCTAACGTCGGCCTGAGACCGAGAAGGGCTGTCCGTGCATCAGGCCTCGAGCGCTTACCTCACGACAGCGAAGGACTTGGGCCACGATGTCAGTCAGCTTGTCATTTCGCCGAGCACTGTCCATCGTTCAAGGACCAGGAACAGGGAGACACTTGCCATTCAACTGGAAAGGGAGGCCTTCAAGGATCCTCCTCCGTTGGTTCTCCACTGGGACGGCAAACTACTACCGAAAGCGACTTCGAAATGGGCTTCAGAGGACCGCATTGCCGTGGTTGCGACCGGGCAGAACTTCGAGGAGATCCTGGGAGTCCCCGCCGCACAAGATGGAACGGGACAAGAAGTCGCAAGGACGGTTTTCCAGGAGGTCGAGCGAGTCGGTGCCAGGGAGCAGATCATTGTTCTTTCCTTCGATATGACGGCCTCGAACAGCGGCATGCTCGCAGGCGCCTGTGTACACCTGGAAAATCTCCTCGGTCGCTCCCTGCTCTGGCTGGCATGCCGGCACCACGTACTGGAGGTTGTCCTGAAGCACGTCTTCGAAAAGTGCTACGGCCCTTCCACTGGTCCCGAGATCCCAACCTTCAAGCGCTTCCAGTCACGCTGGGAATCCCTTGATCGTGGATCGTACCGCAGATTGAATAATGAGAAGCCACTGGAGAACGCCCTTGAGCTGCCCCGCGTACAGATGGTTACGTTCCTGCAAACAGTTCTCCATGACGGAAGCAACCCACGAGAGGACTACGATGAACTCCTCCGACTGTGCCTCCTGTTCCTCGGAGGAAGCGAGGGACAGATCCGATTCCGAGCTCCCGGTGCCTACCACCAAGCAAGGTGGATGGCCAAGGCCATATACGCCGTCAAGATGACGCTTTTCGCCGACCAGTTGGAGCTGCCAGCTCGCATTCAACGAGGCCTCCGTCAAGTGGCGCTGTTCGTCAGCCTCTTGTACATCAAACACTGGCACGAGGCACTGATTCCGGAGTACGCTCCAAAGAACGATCTGGAGCTCCTGCAGGCCCTCAACGAGTATCCTGACAAAGAAGTCGGCGCAGAGGGTACCAGGGCTCTTTCTCGCCACCTCTGGTATCTTTCAGAAGACCTGATCGCGCTGGCTTTCTTCGACGACAGAGTCGAGGATGGGGAGAAAAAGCGGATGCTGGAGAACCTGATAAGGCCTGCGTCCAAGAAGGCATTGAAGAGGCTAGAGGGGAAAGGATTGAGAGTGACCAACACCACGACCCTTAGCGGCTTCGTCACCAGTCGCAGCAAGCGGTTGTTCGAGCTGCTGACGGATCGGAAAGAACACCCCTAGAACCTACTCGCGGAAGAAGCACTGAAGAACCGCGTCAGGGCTCTAAAGGTGGTCAATGACAGCGCTGAGCGTGCGATCGCTCTCAGCAAGCAGTTCGCCGGCGCTGTAAAGGACAAGGGCCAGCGCCAGTAACTCCTGCGCGTCTTCAAGCACCACCGCAGCGAGGTTCCCAAGCGGACCAAGGCCGCCTGCTCGGCCTTCTCCCTCTGAGTGCGATCAGAGGTGCGTCAGTGTAATCAGAGGTCCGATCAGTGTGTCGATCGACGAGGCATGAAGAACCGCGTCAGGGCTCTGAAGGTGGTCAATGACGGCGCTGTAAAGGATGAGGGCCAGCTCCAGTACCTCCTGCGCGTCGACAAGCACTACCGCAGCGAGGTTCCCAAGCGGACCAAGGCCGCCTGCTCGGCCTCCTCCCTCTGAGTGCTACGGCAGTCATGTGCGCGACCTGTAAATTGTATTTGATTTTGTTGAAAGAGGTATCAATCGCATCCATTTTAAATAATAAAACAGGGCAAAGTCGATATGGCGAAGTATCTGAACTTTTATTTTTCCCTAGTAAATATGGAACACCCTAGTATACAGTTATTATGTTTAAACATTGAGCACATATTTTGTGTTGGTTTAGGAGAAGGACAGTTGTATGAAAAAAATATTATATAAATATTATAGTATATACATATAATATTATACATTATATACTATCCCAACACCTTGAAATAGTTACCTGTAATTATGTACATAAATGTGTTCTCTCGTTAACCTTAGGGAGGAAGGAATATACAACCTGACCATCATTGGCTACAATGAGCTCAGCAACTGCAGTTCCAGCATTACCACATACGTCAGCAACATACAGTGCAGCCCTCCAACAGTCACCATTCCAGATGGCACGACGGATGTGGAAGTACCACTGCAGTTCACCTACAGTCAGGGTGGCACTATTTCCAGTGATGTTACCATTGATTGTGAGGTTACCAGCAACACTAAGTAAGCAGAAAGAGCAAGTAAAGTTTGTTATTTAATAAGTAGCAGTACTGATAGTAATGATTAAAGTCATACTGTAAGTGCAATAGTATATGGCTTATGTAAGACATAACTATCATGGCCAACCAATATCACATAACTTCCCATCCTCTTTTTATGGCAAAGTAAACAGATGACATGAAACCATTAACAATTTGCCACCTGATTGCAAGGTACCAGAAGGAGACTGGGTGCTTAATAACATTTTCTATGAGCAGAAAGATGGATGCAATCTACAGATCTGTCTTGTGATGTTCCTAGCTTTGAAGAGTGTGTAACTCAATGAAGAGGATCTTTTTTTCACTTCATATTTACCAATTAAGCCTTCTGAATCCCATTGGTGTGAGGAATTCATATGTAAATTATGATGCTCTTTTAGGGAAAAAAAAGCAAATATATTTTGTAAAGTGTGAATAATTCAACCACTTGGCAGATGTTTTCATCCCTTGCAACCATTTCCAAAGAGTGGCAGAAACTTATAAAGAGTTATCGTGATACTGGAGCTAAATAAAAAATATTATGTTTAGATCATATAGTACTTCCTGGTTATATGTTTTGCATGTCTTTTTATGTGTTGCCCAGTTCTTCTAATAGAGAATTTATATAAAATAGCAGTAAACTGGTATTAAGGTATATAATTATATAAATATGAATGACTCAATGTGTTTAAGGTAAACATGCAAAGAGTCACCCATGTCACAAATAAACCATTATAACCAATACAAAGCTGTTCACATATGAGCTGTCATGTACAACAATGCTATGAATACCACATCATTGAAAGTTAGACCAGCACAAACACTTAAAAACACTAAGAAGGGGTAAAGTCACAAGAGAGGAGCGAGCCTATCATTACAAAAGGCTGGCATACAAACCAAATAATGCAGTAAAAAAAATAGGCGCATGTGGTGTTTTGTCATGTGGTGAGTGATGAGTATGACACAAGACCGTCACCTACATCACCGTTGTTCAAGTTCAAGTTCAAGTTGAATAGCTATTGCCAGTATAATCAAATTACATAAGGAAAACTACAACAATAATGAATTAAGAAATGGCACGGTCTGCCGAGCCAAGACTCCCTGGCAGACGAAATAACTTATATAAGAGAATGCATAGGCATAGGCAACGTGGGACGGACAACGGATGAAATATAAATATATATATATATATATATATAAATATATATATATTATATATATATATATATATATATATATATGTATATATATATATATATATATATATATATATATAGTATATCTATATATATATATATATATATATATATATATATATATATATATATATATATATATATATATATATATATTATATATATTATATTAATATATATATATATATATATATTATATATATATATATATATATATATATATATATATATATATAATATATATATATATATATATATATATATATATATATATATATATATATTATATATATATATATATATATATATATATATATATATATACATATATATATATATATACAGACGGTACCGTAACCATCCAACTCCTGAAACTCATGTCCCTTATATATCTACCCGCAATCATGGCAAATCATTATTTTTCTTCAACTTCCAAAAAACTCTTTAATTCATAGAAATTGTCAAAATATTTCTGAATCAAACTCCTCTCGTGACTTCTGCCATCTAGTTAAAACATCTCTTTCAATTTTTATTCTTCACATTTCCCTCCTATGCTACTCCTACATAGCCTTACAGCTGTCTCATCTATTTATAAAGCTGAAGTCTCGGCTCAAACCTTTGCTAAAAATTCAACTATGTTGATGAAGATCTTGTTCCTTCTTTTCCTCCATCATCAGGCTATGTTATGCTTATTAGTAAGATCCTTCATAATTATGTTTCCCTTGCCTTTTCTGGCCTAGATCCTCGGAAGGCTTACGGTCCCGACGGAGTCCTTCCTATTGTTCTCAAAAACTTTGCTTCTCTGCTTGCACTCTGCCTGTTCAATCTTTTCCGTCTCTGTTTATTTTATTTCTATCTTTCATTCTTGCTGGAAGCTTGCTCACATTTACTCTCTTTCTTAAAATGATGACCGCTCTAATCCTTCAAACTACTGTGCTGTAGCTTTGACTTCCTGCCGTTTTAAAGTTTTCGAATCTATACTTTAAAAAAAGATTTTTAAACATTTGTCTGCTCAAAATCTTAATACTAATCGTCAGTACGGTTTCCGTAAAAGACGGTCTACTGGCGATCTAATAACTTTCCTAAATGAATCTTGGTTTCTTTAGGAGTCTCGATGAAACATTTGCTGTTGTCCTTTAAATGTAAAATGCATTTGATCGAGTCTGGCACAAATCAATAATTTTTAAATTACTCTTATTCGGTCTATATCCCTCCCTTCACCTTCATCTTAAGTTTCCTTTGAAACCGTTCTTTTGCAGCTACTGTACACGGTCATTGTTCTTCTTGTAAGTGAAAGTAAATAAGTAAGTAATTAAGTAAGTAAATATCAATAGTAGTGTTCCTTAGGGTTCTGTCCTATCACCCCTTTCTCTTATTTATTTATGATCTTCTAAGTCTAACTCAAATCTCACCAAGTCATACGCTGATAATTTTACACTGCATTTTTCAACGACATTTATTAGATGTCCAACTCAACAGGAACTAAGTGACTCACGGAGAGATGACACAGAGCGCCTAACTTTAGATTTTTCTTTGATTTAAGATTGGGGCAAAGCAAATTTTGTTTTCTCCAATGCCTCATGAACACAATTTTTTCACCTATCAACTCGACATAACCTTTCAAACAAGTATCCTCTCCTCTTAAATCACACTCAATTGTCAACTATTCATTTCAATTGCTGTCAGTCAACCTCTTCTACAATGCACATTCTTGGACTATCCATTAACTAGCAATCTGAACTGGAAATCTCACTTATCCTCTCTTGTAATACAGATTATAAGTGTTTAAGTGTCCTGAGGCGTCTGTATCCCTTTTTTTCTCCCTCCTATTTGATTGCTCTGTGCAGAAAGGACTTATCCGCCCATGTATAGAATATGTCTAACATGTTTGGGGGGGATCCACTCATACAGCTCTCCTTAACAGGGTAGAATCTAAATATTTTCGTTTCATCAATCCTCTCATCTGACTGACTAACTTCAATATTTTAATCACCACCGCAATATAGCTTATCTTGCTATCTTCTACCATTATGTTTATGCTCACTGCTCTTTTGAACTTGCTAATTTAATTTATCACCCCCCCCCCTAACCTGCGGCGTCGCTGCACAAGACTTTATATTCATTCTCATCTCTATTATGTCCATCTTCCTAATGCAAGAGTCAACCAGTATCTTCACGTTTTCATCCCCTTCACTGGTAAACTCTGGAACTCCCTTTTTTCCATCTTCTTACAGTTTGAACTTCTTCAAGAGAGGAGTGACAAGACACCTTTCGAACTAAATTGGCCTAACCCCATTATATATCATCTTACAATCTTCTTTATAGTGATTAGGACTGGCAACTAAGCGGGCTTTTTTTTGTTGAACTATTCTTTTTGCCCTTGGAAGCTGGCAGTCCTTTATGATGTAAAACAATATATGTAAGCGGTCCCAAATGTTATCTTGTGAAATTGAAATAACAGAATTTCAGGAATGAGATAAGTCATTATTATGCATCACTCAAGCTTTCTTTCCGCATCAAATTTAATCATTCAGCATAGGACGTTTAGCAGCACCACATCTCATCACACTTCTCAGTCAATGAAGCTACTTGGAGGTGTGATGATAACATCCTCCATCACATTTATCAGCCAATCACTTTTGTGCTTTGACCATTGTCACACAGGACAGCTCAGGTGTATTGATTTTAGTATAAATATTAAATAAGATGAGGCCACAAAAACAAAATAAAATGGTTTGCTAATAAGTGGTGTTGTGTAATCTAAGACAAGTTATAGTTTGTTTACTTACATAGCTCATGCACTTTTTACTCCCTCTCTCATCGACAGAAAGCGATGGGAGGTGTACCATGCTGACCCTCTCACGGGTGCATACATGCAGGCAGTTGTCATCATGAATCTTTGGAAGTCATGGGACAAGCCTGAGCTGGTTCTTCCAAAACATGCCCTCAATTATGGCTTGTACCTGGCTTCCTACACTGTCACCATGCAAGGTAGGTCTCATGGGCTTGTTACATACTTATAACATGTATGTTACGACCTTCCTGAGATGGATGTTAAGTGCTGTGATTTGCAGTTATTGAATGGGTGGCAGTGATTATTATCTGTCATGATAATATAAATAGTCTTTGTTCAACATAGGAGTTGTCATAACAACCTCAGGATGTGCCAGATATCCCCACAACGTTGCCGAAAAACAGATTAAGCATTTGCTTAGTTAAACCAAAGACACTCTACAACAAGATACCTCACTCCTGGGTGCCCTGTGGTGCGCGTGAGATCTACCGCCGCCGTGCGGCAGGTGTTAACCAGTCTGCTGGCCCCATTCTCTTGCTGCATATGACTATCATATAGACTTTTGTTTATCAGTATATATGATATACTGTTATCTTCGTAAATGTTTGTTCTATAATATTATCATATAAAAAACACTTAAAACAGTAAAACACGACTCTGAAGAAATATGCATGAACTTCAACATTCACTTCAACTCCTCGCCATTTAAAACTTTGCGAGTCAACTTTTAACATGAAACATATCAATAGAAGCAAAATTTTATTAGCTTTCCATTGATATATTTTGTTTTCTGATAAATGAATTACCAACATGCATAAATTAGCGTTAAATAAATAAATAAAATCATCAATCGGGTAATTTTCCCAATTGATGATGTTATTTATTTAGTTAACGCTCATGTATGCATGGTACTAATTTATTTATCAGAAAACTAAATAAATATGTAAATAAATAACATCATCAATCGGGAAAATTACCCGATTGATGATGTTATATATTTAGTTAACGCTAATGTATGCATGGTGGTAATTTATTTATCAGAAAACGAAATATATTAATGGCAAGCTAATATAATTGCGCTTCTATTGATATGTTTCATGTTAAAAGTTGACTTGCAAAGTTTTAAATGGCGAAGAGTTTAAGTGAATATTCTTTGGTCATATGCAGCAGGTGAATGGGCCAGCAGACTGGTTTAACACCTGCCGCTAGGCGGTGCCACCATAGGCGGATAACAGAAATTGCATTGGAGGGACAGCGAATGAAGTATCTTGTTGTAGAGTGTCTTTGGTTAAATTCCAATGACCACCTTGACTTTGTGTGAGTCAAGTAGGTGGAGTCACTGATGGTCATCACCAATCAATGGAATCATATGCCATGCCAAATGAATGACATGAAATAAGATGCTCTAGGAAGTTATCTCTATAATTCATTGTACAAGAGAAGATAGCCGGATCAGCTATCAGCAAATAACAGTTAACTCACTTTGTCCGCACTCTTGTATATAGTACTAACCGCACAATATATTATAATGTGCGTTATTCCTTAAAGATCGCCACAAACAAAAAATGTATATATTTTTTTTAGTATAGTTAAAATATTCGTCCAGAACAATTCATCATTCCTGATTTAATCAAATCAAAACATAGGCATTATTGAATATATAACAATTTGTTGTCACTTTTGCATTCATCCTGTAAGGCGTTTTTTGAATATCCGCAATCAAAACCTGTACATTTCGTGAACTTTTAAAACACTCCTGATAATAGGAGCAGTCAACAACTCGATGATAATCTGGGAATCTGTACAGTCGTCCTGCCATTACCAAGTAGCAGGTGGAAATACAGTTAATGTATTAAGTGAAACATAAATACTTCCAGAAGTATAGATATATTTTTGGTAGTTTTTTTCCATTTGCCATTTATTATTGAATGACAGATTAAGAAAATAAAACATATCAGTATTAAGTACGACAACTTCCACGTAAAGGATGACCTACGTAACCTGCCACCAATAGACAATGCACAAGTTATCCAATTACTGTTGAACAAGAGAGGGTGACAGTGCCAATAATGAGTGCCTTCGAATGTGAGAGAGGCTTTCAGCTTCATAAGGAGGTAACCGGAGGTAAATTTATCGTACATGTACGATAATTATCGTACGTGTGGCAAAACTGCGGCAAGGCCACATGTGCACGGGTGGTATATTAACAATACGCTCTTGAGTTCGGCCAGTCCCCCCAACCTCCCGCATTGGCGCCTCCAGCGGCCTCCTCCACCCGCCTGGCACCGCACATTCTTGAAATTGAGCTTGAGTTGGGAGTCACCCAGCGGATGCTGTCAGTGAAGCCTTTGTTCTGGTGTTTTCGTTTATGGCGTTCAGGGTTTCATTTTCCCCTCCTACCTCTTTCTGCATCACATTCATACGGTGTCCCCCATCACTGAGGGGCCCCCTGCCTCTCATTCTCTCTCATACGCCACTCACTCGAGAGGCGTAGAGTAAGGGGCGACCTAATACAAGCGTTTAAGTGGTTAAAGGGATACAATAAAGGTGATGTAGGAAAAGTTTTTACGGCTAGTAAGCAGGGTAGAACAAAAAGTAACGGATACAAGCTGGAAAAGCGTATAGATTTAAAAATGAAATAAGGAGAAACTGCTTCATAAATAGGGTGGTGAATGATTGGAATGGACTCGAGTCGTCAGGTGGTCAGTGCGGAGTCAATAGAGATCTTTAAAAGGAGTCTGGATAAATTCATGGATGGGGAAGAGAGGTGTATGTAGGTAGTGTTAAGTAACAGGAACTACCTCGTGTAGGCCTCACGGCCTCTTGTAGCTTCCATATTTTCTTATGATCTTATGTTCTTATGTGTCATGTGGCGTCTGCGTTCATTTTTTTCTCCATTCCGGTTGCTTGCTCTCTACAGGGCCTTATCCTTTCATGTATGGAGTATGTCTCGCATGTTTTTTGGGGGGATCCACTCATACAGATCTCCTAAACCCGGTTGAGTCAAAAGCATTTCGTCTCATCAACTCCCCTCCTCTGACTTACTGTCTTCAATCTTTATATCACTGCCGCAATGTTGATTTTCTTGCTCTCTTCTACCATTATTTTCACGTTCACTGCTCTTCTGAACTTGCTAACTGCATGCCTCCCCCCTCCCGCGGCCTCGCTGCACAAAACTTTATACTGACTCTCATTCCTATCTGTCCATCTTCCTAATGCAAGAGTTAATCAGTATCTTTACTCTTTCATTTCTTTCACTGGTAAACTCTGGAACTCTCTTCATGTTTCAATTTTTCCACCTTCCTACGACTGCAATTTTTTTTAAGAAAAGAGTGACAAGACACCACCCGAACTAAATTGCACCATCCATCATTCTTTATTATCCTACTGTCCTCTTTATAGGGACTGGCACCTAAGCGGGCTTTGTGTTACCTTTTTTTTGTGTGCCCTTGGCCATCCTCTGTGATGTAGAAAAAATGTGGGAATAGGGGTGAGTTTTGGTGTTTGAGAAGGGGGTGGGTGTTGGTGGTGGTGATTTTGGTGGGAAACGGGGATGGGTGTTGGTGGTGGAGAAGGGGGTTGGGTGTGTGGTAGGGATGTGGGTGTGTGTTGATCATACATAAGGGGATGGGAGTTGGTGGTGGGGTTGTGGATGGGAAAACAGGGATGGATGTTGGTGGTAAAGGAGGGAGTGGGTGTTGATGATGGTGGGATGTGGGTAGGTGTTGATGATTAAAAAGGGGTGAAACTTGGTGGTTGGGATGTGGGTGGGGAAACGGAGATGGGTAGTGGTGATGCCTTATATTGGGAAATACTTGGAGGTTTCCATCATCTCTTTTTTTCTCGCGCTCTTTCGCTCTGTCTGTCGGTCTGTCTGTCTGTCGGTCGGTTGGTTGGTCGTTCGGTCGGTCGGTCGGTCGGTCGGTCGGTCGGTCGGTCGGTCGGTCGGTCGGTCGGTCGGTCGGTCGGTCGGTCGGTCCGGCTCTCGTCCTTCTCCTCTCTCTCTCTCCTCTCTCTCCTCTCTCTCTCTCTCTCCTCTCTCTCCTTCCTCTCTCTCTCGTCTCTCTCTCTCTCTTCTCTCTCCTCTCTCCTCCATCTCTCTCTCTCTCTCTCTCTCTCTCTCTCTCTCTCTCTCTCTCTTTCTCCTCTCTCTTCTCTCTCTCTCTCCTCTCTCTCTCTCTCTCTCTCTCTTGAATTTATCCATACCAACATTTTATAACTGTATATGTATTATGGAAATCAGTAACGTTTTATTGAAATATAAATGTTATAAGTTGCACTATAAGACTGCAGGTGTGTGAGATCCAGTGACGGACTCTTATCATATGTTTTTTTCCTTTCTATCTCTCCCCTTTTTCTATGTAGAAGAGAGAGAGAGAAAGAGAGAGAGAGAGAGAGAGAGAGAGAGAGAGAGAGAGAGAGAGAGAGAGAGAGAGAGAGAGAGAGAGAGAGAGAGAGAGAGAGAGAGAGAGAGAGAGGAGAGAGAGAGAGAGAGAGGAGAGAGAGAGAGAGAGAGAGAGAGAGAGTAACATTACTTTTACTTATTTCTCAAAATCTCAATTTTAGCTGTAATGTGCATATCAAACAGTTTTAAGTCTCTCGCCTTCTTAGGGTTAATACATTACTGGGCATGTACCAGTATCCCCAGGATTATATATAACACCTTTACTTTGTGTTTCCTGGTATATACTTAAAAGCTCTTTAGGATTTCATGGAATTTGCCCTCCATATGAATTTATAACAATTTGAATGGAAGGGATTGTTCTGACTCATCATTTGCTATGCACACAACTGTCCTATCCCTTTATTTTAGTTGTTTTCCCAGACAGCTGCAATATATTATACATATATGTTTTTTTCTTACAGATTCAAATGTCTTGCCAGAAGATTTGCCCTTTCAGAGAAGAGTAATTACACTGCTTAGAATCATCCCAACACCCCTCATTGCTGTCCTCATAGAAGGTTCAGTATCCAAGGTCAAACGTGGACTTCACCAAAAGATTTCCCTCAACCCTTGTGAGCTCTCCATAGACCCAGATTTCCCGGAAGACAAGGTAAAGTAAACCTCATTCCTCTATGTTTCCTTTTAGCTATGACTTCAAACTTGAGGTGTTGTTTGTTAATAAATTTGATACCTATTAATGGGTTTTATAACATATTCTCCATGTGATAGATATTCTCCATAACATATTCTCCACTTTATAACATATTCTCCTTGATAGGTTTTTGTCATATTTATCAGGTCCCCCCTCAATGTATTTAAATCTCCCTACCATACTTCGTGTCGGCCAATTTTCAAATTTCTACCAATAATATAGGTGGGCTCAGACACATGAAAATCTATGGAAAACGATCATAAAACAATTCACCGAAGCCGGTAAGGTGGAAAAGTAAACCATCTCTGGTCGAGTCTGGGTCCTGAAATGGTCAGATTATATTCCCAAGACTTTTGTAACTTCTTGTAATTATATCTTCGTTTATCCCTCCTACCCCTATAAACATTGGGTGCAGGAGCAGACATAGTGAAGCTGGATACGAAGTCATACAAACATATAAAACACTTGAAAAAAAAGAAAAAAATAGGATATATTTAATGTCTACATATTTGCTAGCAATCACGTTTTATCTGTAATTTCAACTCAACCAATCTCGAAAGTCTTCAATATGTCACCCTACTGATAAGGGATAATATTGTTCACACTTGGTATTTTTATAACATATTTTTACAAGCTCCCCAATTGGTTTACTCTATGATAACCTCTGAGATCCATTGAAATCCAGATATATGAATACGATTTTACTATAAAGTGTAATATACTTCCTCACTTAACTCTTAGCCAATGTTACTTCTTTCATCGCTTTGCATAAACCCTGTCCTGCCATATTCCTCCTAATATCCATGGCACACTCTAACTGTCATTTTGCTCAACTTTTACTATCCCTTTGTTATAGTCTTTGTCCAACCCTATATCTTTGCCTTGCACGTGTACTTTATATACATCATGTACGTACGCATCTTTCTTGTGTATTATAATTACTCTACTCTATTTACGAATTACTCTACTTCACCATAAAACAGGCCAACTAGCCTAAGATACCTTTTGCCTCCTATGTGTATATAACTATATTTTATTTATTCCACATTGCCAAATCCTATTATGAAACCCCTGTTCTACCACACACCCAACCTAGTACAACATTAACTTGAAGTTTCTTTTCAGACTCAGAAATTTTAATTTGTTCTTTATTTATCTGTGCTCCAGAATTTCAACATAACCTGGATGTGCAGGAAGGTTGGGGAGAGCTGGCCTGATCCTGATCTTGGGCCTATTCCAATATGGGGGACAGATTTGGGTGGTGGTGGCTGTTTTGGCAATGGTCCAGGTAAGTGAGTATTTGGAGGTAGAGTCAGGAAATATATAGATGATGCCTAAAAAAAAATGCAGTTTACTAACCACTGTCAAGAGCACTCCGAAAGCGTATGCCTCTATAACGGGATCAATTATAACAAACTCTGCAGTCATTAATATCTAGAAATATGTGTCTGTGTGTTTTGGGGTACATGCCTTGAATGAGGATCACGTGATAATTATGAAAATATCCATGCGCGCGTAGTCATCTGTTCAGACTCAACAATTGCATAATATAATATTTATGTAGTCTTATAAAGACAGATTATTTCATATGTAACTATGGATATTTATATATACCTCCATTCCTAAAAATAAAGCACTTATCTGCCTTATCACAATCTTATCCTTATCACAATCTGCATATATGTTTTCATAGCCATATATTAAATATATGTATATAATGTAACTGTCATCTGTGTAGAAATGTTGTACAAGTTTCTCTCACTTAACGAATGGAATACGTTCCTGAAAAACTTATTATCATAAAGCGAATTATCGTTAACGAACCCATTATAACATGGGTTACATGGGAATGTGCTCCTAGACATCCATAAACTTCCACATATCACTAAAGACAACAGAACACAACCTAACTGCTCCATTATTGGCTCACGATATCTTGTAACAAGGCTTGGAGACAAAGTTGTGGTGTTCTGCTCAGCCTCTTTGACTTTATTTGCATTCTTTAATATAGCAAAGACAGTAGATTGAGATAGGCGTAGGCTACGAGCGATGGAATTAGCCTACTGACCTGCTTCGCGGGGCATCACAACGTCCAGTTATATTTCCAGAATTAGACTTTTCTTAGATTTTTTTAGTTTCCCGCCAGCATCAGTGGTATCTTGAGGTCGTTTAGAGGCCATGTGAGCGTAGAGGTCTGAGACAATCGGTTTGTTTACATATTTATTACTTTGTAATATGTTATTCTATATAGTGAAATTTTTAATGGATATCATTCTTTATAAATATTTTTATAAGTAAAAAACGAAATATTACGTAATGCTATAATTAATTTTTACATATATATTTTTTGAGATTTTATAACTTTTTTTGAGGGGAAATAACGTTAGACTTGAGAACACTGATTAAGATATGAAGGATCTAAAAGAAGAGTAATGAGAAAATAACGAAACTTTGCGATTGCACGTGTTGGCTAAGGTCACGGCGATGCTGTAGAGACAACTGACACTTGAGTTGCGATTATCACTCCACCTATCGTAACTGCGAAACCCAATGATCGTTAATCGAAAGCGAGGTATTAAAAGAGACACATCGTATGTGTGAAATATCGTTAATCAGGGCATCATAAAGCAAGGTCTTCCCGTATCAGCAAATATGCAGCTGTGTCCTACAGAGGTGCAAGGCGCAAGATGTCCACCGATGGCCGTTAAGGTTGCCGGGTGCGTTGTCACAAATCCAGCCCTCCCCGGCATGAATTCATTACGTCTTCATAAGGAAAGGGATTGTTATACTCATTGCATATCTATTGTTGACCATTCCTACAATTCCCATATGCCTACAAGACTAATACAACTACCAGCAACACGAGTTTCTTTTACTGCCGGTGTGACTGTGACGACGAGCGTGTCAATGATACGACGCCCGCCACTTGTTCCGCTGCTGATTTCACAGGATAGAACATTGTAAATATATGTAATATAAAACATGTCTATAATGTACACAGTGTTTCTCCACCTACTCATATAAACACACATAACTAAAATTACAAGGTGAGCTTACAAATGTATTCACTAACTACACAGAGTAGAACATTATTGGCAAAACATGGCGGTTGTGTCTTCCTGAACTTGAAAAATAATCTTTCATCTAGGCACCGCATAGGATACTGTTACGGAAAAATTAACACATTGATTGACTATCAACTTCCAGCTTTCCTTTTTGCTGGAAGTTTGTCTCATAGCTTGACTTTCTGCCTTACTAAAGTTTTTGAATCTTGATTTAATAAGAAGATTCTTAAGCATCTATCTGTTCACAGTCTTCTATCTGATCGTCAGTACGGTTTCTGTAAAAGGTGATCTACTGGCGATTTTCTGGCATTTCCTAAATTAATCTTGATTATCTTCCTTTACTAATTAAGGGTTTCGTTGAAACTTTTGTTTTTGTTCTTGTCATATCAAAAGCTTTTGATAGAGTCTGGCACAAACCTTTAATTTCCAAACAACCCTCATTCGGTTTCGATTCTTCTCTCTGCACCTTCATCTTAAGTTTCCTTTTCAAATCCTTATCAAATTGCATCTACTGTAGGACGGTCATTTTCTTTTCCTAAGTCTATCAATAGTGGTGTTCCCCAGGGTTCTGTCCTATCACACACTTTCTTTTTATTATTCATTAATGATCTTACAAGTCTAACTTAAAGCCCTTTCAACTCCTACGCTGATGATTCTATCTGGCATTTTTCAACGTCGTTCATTAGACGTCCAACTCAACACGAACTATGTGATTCACGCGGAGAGATGCCACCGAGCGCCTAACTTCTGATCTTTCTATAATTTCTGATTCGGGCAAAACAAAAATTTGTAATGTTCAATGCCTCAAAAAACAAATTTCTTCACCTATCTACTCGACAAAACCTACCAGACAACTATCCCCTCTTCTTCAATGACACTCAACTGTCTCTCTCTTCTTCAATGAACATTCCTGGACTATCCCTTACTAAAAGTCTAAACTTTAAATCTCATATATAATTTCCTGCCAAAATAGATTCTAAGATGTTAAGTGTCCTATGAATATGTGTCCATATTTTGCTCCCTCCCTGATGCTTGATCTGTACAGGGGCTTTATCCGCCCATGTATCTAGTATGTCTCACATTTTTCGGGGGGATACACTGATACAACTCTCCTAAACAGGGTTGAGTCAAAAGCCTTTCTTATCAGTAATAGTCCAGCAGCCAGGGGGTGGAACCTTGGAATTTGTGGTGCATAATTGATCTCTGCGGATTTGGATCACTGAGTGTGCCATTAATAAGAATCCATCGGGTGCAATTATGGCACCCTTGAGCATTTTGAGAAATTCAAGATGGCGGCTAATATACATAATACACCAACGTAGTAATGGTTTTATATTGATAACTTCCTTAATATTTGACTTACAACAGTCATTTTGGTGTCTAACCATAGGTTTTTGAGGTCAAGGAATCCAATAACACCAATGAAACTACAATAGACACTTTTATTTATACGGTCTAAAAACTAGACGGGCTGTTAAACTAATATTACATAACAAAAAATAAGATTAAACCATCCAATTAGCGTGGGAAAAGTACAATAACAATATTTCTGAATATACAATCTAAGATGGCCGCAAAAATGGGTAGCGTATACATTAACATATTTACAGAGAATAATCAGCTTTATATCCACAGAATTTCATGAATCCAAGGGATTAAGCTAATCTATTCCCACTAGAACATAACAAAATACACAAGTGTCTTAGAGACGAGATCTATTGCAGTAGCGTCCAAAGAGGAAACTCTCATATAATCAAACACATCAGTCATCACTGTCATCCTCATCATTACTTTCATCTTCATCCGAGTCATTGGCATCCTCTATCCGTTGTTTCAGTAATGTCCAGCGATTCCGACATGTTCTTATTTCTGCTCGACAGCGACAAAAAACAGAACAGGACATCTGACCAGCCACACATCCACACCTCTCAGTTGAGCATGGTGATTCGCTTGAGCAGCCACATTGGATCATCTTCATGACAGCTGCTGGAGCAATTTCCGTTTGTGGTGGGAGGGTCACTGGCATTAATACACCGAAATCGTCATCAGATACCCAGCCGTTCCCCAGAGGGTCCATATCTGGTGCCTCGCCAGTCAGTGCAGACCTCCAAATGCATGCTTGAAAATGTGCCCTTTTCACGTTCTCGACAAACGCTTCACTTGTAAGAGGAAGAGTCTTCAGTTGGTGAACTGACGCAGCACTTTTTCTGCCCATGCTGGAGATCCAATGTCTGTATCGGATATCTGACATGCTGTCGTTTGGTCCAACTTTCTCTCCACAGCATGCTGCAATAAACTGGGTTGCTTCTCGAATTATTGTCTCGTGTTGGGCTTCAGGTTTATATCCTGCCTTTATAACTTTTACTGCTTTGATTTTCCCAATTCCAAAACAGCAACCAACTGTGTCGCATCCTGTCAACGCATGTCCTGCCAGCAGCTGTGGGACAATAGCCTGGTGCTTTATTACGGTGTCTCCAATGTTCACTGAAGTCCTTTCAGGAGAAGACGGTTCCATGACAAGGCATGCAGAGAGTTGACAGTAGTGGTAGTAATGTACAAGCAATACAAACACGTCTGTGTCATCTGAGATTATTTTAATAGTCTTTCTGGTGTTAGAAACAAACTGGACAACCTGGTGTGGAATGATGACGTCTGCTTCCTCATGGTTAGTTTGCGAATCTGATCTCTCCACTCGTACACCTTGCCAGACTTCAACAGGAGTATCAGCTTTCCCTGTGACAACAAGTCTGTTTGGTAACCGGAGTCCTTGCGTTCTATCTAGAAGTTCCTCAGTGCTCACCTCAATGAGCTGCTCCTTGTTCTGTGCTACATTGAGAACAACGTCTCGGGAGGGAATTGGCGTTGTTAGCGTAATGACATGTTCCTTGCAATGCTGCACTCCAGCAGATCGTGCAGCCCTTGTGCTGCTCTTGATGCTTATCTTGTGATATTTGTCAAACACTACAAATACGTTCCTCGAAACGGTCATCCTGGAAAGCACATAATCTACAAGAGCACTCACATAATCATTGACGACTCCCTTCGTTGGCCAGTGAACTATCCACATTGCTGCACATCCATCTATATATATTGCATATGTGTGGCTTGTGAATATCCTGAAGGAATGTTCCACTTGGAGAGTCTTCTTGAGCGTAGCTTTGGCTTTAGCTATTCTCATTTCAGGTTGGTCCTTTGTGCCATCAAAGAGCGACGTTGGAAGAGGTGCCAGCTCATATCCCATGACTGAATTTACATCAATGTCTCGATACTGTATTAATATCATCAGCCTTGAGAAGATTAGTCCACAGTCCATCTGTCTCTTTTTATCAGTGGTATGTGTTCTCTTTGCTTGATTTCCGACCATGGTTTTGACTCGGTTTACAATCGGCTTGTGGAATCCTTCTGGCCAACTTGATTCAAACGCTTGTCTTTGCTGGATTCCAATGGTCTGGGCATTTTCCACATTCACTGTCACTGGATTAATCCTTCCGGTTACAATGTTGACAAGTCCCTGAGGATGTTCATCAGGCTTTAGTGGATGAATGCACAACTTCAACTTTTCACGCACAGCCGTACTGTCTTTTTCATCATATGCGATTCGGGACGGCATCTCCTCCTTGTGCCCCTGGTCATCTTTGTAGTCTATGTTTTTCATCTCTGCTACGTCTTTCAGTAACCGGCTGCATGTATGTAAGCTAAGTGCCCAACGACTAACAGCAGACTGGTTCATGGTTAAGCCTGTGAGACCGCGTGGCCCATGTCCATATCGCATAAATGTCGTCTCTATTATACATATCAGTCCACATGCCATTCCAGATTCCCTTTGTATGACGTTGACGTCAACACTAATTGATAGAAACAACAGACACACAACAATTCGATACGAAAACAAAATTGCCGCTTTTTTTTTGGGTTTACCCAGGGTTAAAAAATTTATGACCCCGGCAGCATGTAAATGTGTATCATAAAAAAAAAAAGGGCCCAAAATCAGCTGCGAATTTCTTTTTTCACCCCAAAAAAAATTTGACCTTTTTGACCTCCATGCCTTATTTTGACAAAAACTCATATATCATTAGTTTGTTTGATAAAACAAATAAAATACGAAATTTTTGGTAGTAAAAAAAAACATTGTAAAAGGTTGTAATTGTTCTACCCCCCGTTTTTATTACCCCTACCTCAAATTTTCAGTCCAAAAGAGGATTCCCTTTTCCTATCTTCAGTCGTCTTTTTTGCAAAATGCTCAGGATTCAAAAGTTGCACCCGACAGTTTCCAAATACTAGAAGTTTCAGGCTACAAAATCCGAAAAAGAAAAATTTGCGCCACAATTTCAAAGGTTTGGGCTAAATATGGGGTTTTGGCCCCCGGGACTATAACCCCTCTCCTCTGACTGACTGTCTTCAATTTTTAAAAACCGCCGCAATGTTGCTTCTCTTGCTATTTTCTCCCATTTTTTTCAGCTAAGTTTTTTCGAACTTACTAACTGATATCCCCCCCCTCCGGGGGCCCTAGCTGCACAAGACTTTGGGTATTTTTTCTCATCCAATTATCCTCACTCATAATGAAAAATTTGATCAGTACTATACCTTTCATCCTTTCACTGGTAATCTCCTAAACTCCCTTCATTTACTATTTTCCAACTTAAAAACGACTTAAATCTTTTTAAAAAAAAGAGTGACAAAACACCTCCCATCAAAAATTGACCGGCCCCTTTTCTTAATTTTTCTACTTCTTCTTTTGGGGATGGCAACTAGCGGGCTTTTTTACATCTTTTTATTTTTTGGTTTGTATTTTGAAGAAAAAAAAAAGTTTCTCTCTCTCTCTTCTCTCCTCTCTCTCTCTTTCTCTTCTCTTTCTTTTTCTCTCCTCTCTCCTCTCTCTCTCTCTCTCCCCTTCCCCTTTCTCTCTCTCTCCTCTCTCTCTCTCCTCTCTCCCTCTTCCTTCTCTCTCTCCTCTCTCTCTCTCTCTCTCTCTCTCTCTCTCTTCTCTCTCCTCTCTTCTCTCTTCCCTCTCTCCCTTTTTCTCCCCCTTCTCTCTCTCTCCCCTCTTCCCCTCTCTCCTCTCTCTCTCTCTCTCTTCTCTCTTCTCTCTCTCCTCT
The DNA here is from genome assembly GCA_016584305.1 of Chionoecetes opilio. Classification (NCBI taxonomy): domain Eukaryota; kingdom Metazoa; phylum Arthropoda; class Malacostraca; order Decapoda; family Majidae; genus Chionoecetes; species Chionoecetes opilio. The sequence continues at coordinate 247,337 of JACEEZ010013567.1, read as the reverse complement.
CCTCTCTCTCTCCCCTCTCTCCTCTCTCTCTCTCTTCTCTCTCTCCCCTCTCTTCTCTCTCTCTCCCCTCTTCTCTCCCCCCCTTCTTCTCTTCTCTCTCTCTCCTCCTCTCTCTCTCTCTCTTCCTCTCTCCTCTCCCCTCCTCTCTCTCTTATATATATATATATATATATATATATATATATATATACGCACGTGAATATCAAAGTTTGGACACCAAATGTATTTTAGACGGTAAAATTTTGTCAAGAAGTACGCTCGCCGATCGTAAATGTGAGCTTGAGCAAATGAGTATATCGAGTTGTGGGTACTAAAACGGATCGATGGTATGACTAAAATATCGTATAGCGAGGCATTGAATATCGGAAGAGCAATCTCTATATAAATTGGGCCAAAATATTGCAGCGTCTAAGTAGCTACAGGATCCCCCTGTGAATAACTTTAGACCACGAATAATGCAAACGCCTCTCCAAAATCACCCAAACTTAAATACAAACGGAAAATTCTCCTTAAATTAAGTTTTGTTCCGGAAAATAGTTACAATAAAATATCGCCGGAAAGATGTCTAAATAATACTGAACTCTTGATTTGATATCCAAACTTGACCAACCAAGCCTATCCAAACCCTATGTTTTAACCTCGTAACCAAACCTTATATATTCAACCCTAAATTTAAAGCAACCTAACCAAACCCCATAAAAGTTTTGGTTGTTTAGCATAGCTAAATATATGCCGGTCACAAGAAGAGTAGTAAGTCTATATCTCGGTCATGGTGTGGATGTCCTATCTGCGGGTACAGATGCAGCTTTTACTAGCACTCTGCTTAACACCGTTCCCTTTTCGGTTAAGTTAGGGACAGACTAGCAGGTTACAGGTATGTGGACGGGAGTGTCGAAGTTTACAATTTTTTCTATAATTTCATTGAATATCTGAGGTTTTAAAAAATTCTGTAAGTAAAATATTTACCTTTATTGGAAATATTTTATAGGGGCAAAACATGGTATGTTAGTGTTGAACCTGTGACTTTCTTAGCATATCTAACCCTCATTTTTTTTCAGGAAAAAAACTGACCAAATCTGTGGACTCGATCATGGGAGTGACTCAAGGGCCCGGGGGGGATTTGAACTTCATGTGACAATGTCCAAGGGTGAACGGTCAAGCAGGACTTCTCTCCATATTGAGTTGTTGGATTATGACCCTCCCATCGTGACAAGGCTGAGGGCTTTCCCCTGTTTTTTATCAAAATTTAAAATCATATATTTATTAGCATTTTTCTAATCCACCATTTGTTATTTTTCAGCTTTTTTTTAGCAAGCACAATATTAGAGAAAACAAATGAGTTTGTGAATTTTGCTTATACATGCAATTTCAGACGATTTTTTTTTTTATTCACTGATTGTTGTATGCAAAACCATGAAATCATTTGATCACCAGCAGATAATAAAATTTTATTTACATCACAAAGGATTGACTAATGGGCAAAAAAATATGTAGCAACAAAAATACCCGCTTAGCTGTCAGTCCCTATAAATAATACAGTAAGAGGATATAGAAAAGAGGGAGGGCCAATTTAATGCGAGAGGTGTCTTGTCACTCCTCTCTTAAATATATTTAAGTCGTAGGAAGGTGGAAAAATAGAGACAGGCAGAGAGCTCCTGAGTTTACTAATAAAGGGAATGAATTAATTAAAATACTAGTTAACTCTTGCATTAGGAAGATGCTCAGCATATGGATGATAATGAATAGAAAAACTTGTGCAGCGAAGCCGCGGGAGGGAGGAAGGCATATAGTTAGCAAGCTGAGAAAGTGGCATGAAAATAACGGTAAAATATAGAAATATAAGGAACATAGTGGTTGTGATTTAAAGATTGAATACAGTCAGTCAAAGAAGGGAGTTTATGAGACGAATAGCTTTAGATTTAACCCTGTTTAGGATAGCTGTCTGAGTGAATCCCCCCAAATTTGTAAGATGTACTCCATACATGGACAGATAAGGCCCATATTTAGCAAGCATTTGAGGAAGCAACTGCAAGAAAAAAATGGGCCGATACGTCACATGAACGGCCACCAAGGCCCAGGCAGATGCATCCGTATTAGGGTACGCCGTAGGTCCAATGAAAAGTGACATATAGATTATTTCGAATTTCGCAGGGTGTTTTCTTATGTGAAATTGAATTTTAAGGGTGGTTTGTCCCCCTTCAAACTTTTTGGGTTTGGGGGCACGCTATGCAAAAAATGGACTTTAATTATATGCAAAACCTAGCTTAGGCCCGTTAAATAACGGTTTCATTTGCACCTTCATCATTCTGATCCACCGTTTACAAATGAAGGTTTGAGATTGGGGGCGAAAGCTACGAGGGCAGGTTGATACTGCGAAATACTTTGCAAAAACGAACCAAACAGGTGGCAGGTAAATAGCCTTGTTTGGAGCGTTGCCATCAATTCCTTGTCTGACCGCGCCAAGGCGCGGGCTATGTCAAGGAGTAAGTAATTGATTTTAAAATAACAAGTAAACTGTTTTTGGATGTGAAATGCGTTAAGTGTTTCATCTACTGCCCACGGGATGTGCGTGTTTGAAGTGATTTTACGACTCTTTGTGAATTTTTCTATAAAATCTAAAGTTTGGGAACAATCAATGCCCACTTCGTCAACAATTGTATTTTGTCACCACGTGCACGTTTTAAACAGCCGGGGCATGTTTGTCCTGCAAACTGTCCTGCCCTGGTGCAAAACGCCCCTTTTTTGCACCTCCAGTGGTTTTTATTGACCGGCCCGTGACCAAAAGGATAGATATTTTGGAAGAAGGTTAGTGAAGTGGTGAGAGACAGAGCAACTAAAGCGTAAAGAATTCGTGGAGAAGAATATGGAAAAGGCTGTTTGACAAAACGGCCTGCCCTCACACGATCTTCCTCTGGCAAGGACCAGGAATCCCACTGCTCCAACCCCAGCTGGGGCCACGCGAGAGCACACGTGCAGTGTGACTGCACCCTGGCCAGCAAAGTCCCTACTTTAGACCTGGAGTGGTTTGTACTACCAGAGATCAGAGTGGGGAGGAGAGTGCAATGATGATGACAGGGGTAGACAAGAATGAGACGCATAGACAAGTGAAAGCAGCAAAGAGAAAGCAGTTGGAAGGGGAAAGGCTAAGCTGAAGAAGCAGAAGCAGAAAGATGAAAAGGTCAGACGTCTTGAGCTGCAGGAGCAGATGTTCCTGGGCCAGGCTGAAGATCACCAGGATTCTGAGGATGGGACGGAGGAAAGTCGTTTCACACATGCCACTCAGAGGAAAGAGGCAGGAGCAACAGGAGGCTGCCATACTGGTAGACTGACTGCTCAGGGAGAGGCTGGGGTCCCTGGCACCCCTTGTGATGCAGTACTTGGAGAGGCCAGCTGCAAGAAGAAACACAATGCCAGTCCGGAACCTGGCGCTGGCAAGAATCCGGTTCGACGTTCCGCCCACTGCTGCTGCTCCCTTTGGCTTCTGGATTCCCCCAGGACCTTATCGCTGACGGCCACCTCTCTCCAGACATGTCGTACTTGGTCTGCGATCCTAACAAGCTGAGGAGGGCCGGGCAGGAGCCATGGCATCGGCCAGGGACCTTGACCAGGGGAGGCACCAGGGTACCAAAATAGTTGATTGGGTTACGATGGGAGGAAGGACAAGACCAGGGCGATGGTGCCCGACAGCTATGGGAGACTGCACCCAAGGGTTGATCAGGGAGGAGCATGTGTCAGTGACAGAGGAGCCATCTGGAAGGTACCTTTGGCACTTTGTACCAGAGGACCCGGGGCCACCTGAGAAGCCTGCGTTCAAGGTGGCCCGGCTCTCTATGATCTGCTGGTGAAATACGACTCCACCGACTCACTGATCGTACTGCAAGGTGACTCAACTAGGGCCAACACGGGGTGGAAGGGGATGGTAAATCACGCCCATTTGGAGAAGATGCTGGGACGCAAGCTCTTCTGGAGTATATGCGTGTTGCACACAAACGAGTTGCCCCTGCGCCACCTTATCACCAGCATCGACGGGCCTACCTCATCTGACACTGGCTTCCCCGGGTCCAGTGTGCAGTCTGCTGTCCCGCGTGAATGAGATGCAGTACAACACAGAGTTCAGAGGAGTGCCAGGCGGTGAAGATCTCACGGAGATACCGGAGTATATCCTGGGTCAACATGTCCACAACCAGCAGGTCTCCTACCAGCTGGTCCAGGCTGTGAAGCAGGGCGTTCTCCCGTCCGAGCTGCAGGAGATCAAGTGTGGCAAGGTGTCCCCTCCAGATGGCTCACCACGGCCAGTCGCTCGCGTACATGTGGACCAGAAAGCATGGACTGACTGGCAAAGAACTGAACACCTGGAAATTCTAGGTCAAGTACTGCCTGCAGGTGTACTTCAAACTCTACTACGAAAATCAAGGTTTTACCACAGACTAAGACGGCCCCAAGCACATCCTCACGCAGCTCAGAGTGATGAGGTCGCAGCCCAAGAAGGTCCAAACAGCTGTGACCTTCTACGTGCGGACAGGAGCATGGTTCGCACACTCAGAATGTGTCCTCCTTTTCGCTGATGGCGAGTCAGAGTGAGGACGACCGCAGGTTCGCCGTGACCCAGATTTTGAAGCTGAGGGCTGGCGAGGAGTTAAAGAGGACAAACCCGTGTAAAACCTCGCATCACACCCAAGCTGAACTTTTCAGTCACCAGCCTGCAGACACTGATCAGGTTGGAGCCTGGCCAGGGCACGAGCCGGCAATTAACCGTTCACTGTTTCCGGGGATCAGATCCAGGAGATCCTGGTCAAGCCGTACGAGGTTCCGGAGTTTTCTAAATTTACACTCAAAAGCACCGAAAGAGTCGTGAAGTAGGTGACAAAAGGCTGCGGCAGCAGTGGTGGGGCCAAACAGGCCAGGATGGGTTCATCCGGGCTCGGGCCCACCACCGGGAGACCAGCCTTGCTTCAGTCTAAGAAGGACATGATGGACACGTTCTAGGCCAACGTAGAGGCTGTGACACTGTGATGTAGTGCCTGATGAACCAACTGATCAGAAAGAGCTTACCACGCTAGTCATTTGGAACTCAAATTGGTGAATGATGCAATAAACAGGACCAACCGGACACTGCGTACTCATTTAAGCATTATTAGATAAGGTTGCAATATAAAAGTGCGATTTTGCATAGTAAGAATTGTTCAAATGCAAAAATGGAACAAGGTAGAATCGTCTTAGAATTCTATTTTACATAGGAAATTGGCATGCCAAAGTTGAGAAAAAGAATTTTTATTATACGGCGTACCCTAATCTGTATACATGATGAAAGGAACCTTATAATCTGGAAACGCCAAAACAGGGGCGTTGGTGAGGGCAAATTTCAAGTCATGAAAACTTTTGTCTTGTGCAGCATTTCAATGAAACGGTATATCTTTCTTTAACAATCTGTTCAAAGGCTATACCATGGCGGCAAAATTTCTAATAAATCGCCGATAATAGCCACATAACCCAATGAAAGAACGGACATTGTCTACACTCTGTGATTGTGGAAAGTTTTGAATTGCTTTAATTTTATCATTCATGGTATCAGTTCTGTCCTCGTCGACGTTATGTCCTATGAAGGAAATTTTAGCTTTTAGAAATTCATATTTCGTGATCTTAGCTTTAAGACCTGCTTCTGTAAGCTTGAGAAGTACAGCTTCTAAAGTGGCAAAATGAGACTCTGGATCTTTACTACGAACTAATACATCTTCAAGATATGCATATACATTGTTTCCTAGAATATCAGAAAATAAAGTATTAATCATCCTCTGAAAAGTGATGGAGCTGATTTCAGCCCAAATGGCATTCTAATCTACTCAAAATGTCCGTTGGAAGTGCTGAAAGCAGTTACTTATCTCGACATGGGCGCCATTGATACTTGCCAGTAACCGCTTAGAAGATCAAGGCTACTGAAAAATATATTTCCAGGTCCTAAATACATCAACAAGTCACTTAAAACAGGGAGAGGATACCTATCGTCCTCAGTTACTTCATTTACCCACCTAAAATCAATTACAGATCTATAACTTCCGTCCATTTTTTGGAACGAGAAATAAGGGCGGGTTCCACGGTGATCGTGAATTTCTTGACACCCTGTTCCAACATTTGTTTTATTTGTTCATCGATTATTTACCTCTGACTGTGAGGAAGTCGATAGGCTGGACTATAGACCGGCTGGGTACCAGATTTTAAATTAATGTGATGTGTTGTTCGGTCAGTAACGCCTAAACAATATCCTGACATGGCAAAAACATCGCGGTATTGTTTTAAAAGTCCTAACAGTGAAGGCTTTAATTCAGGATAGTCCACTACAGTGACGAGCGAACCAAAGGTTTGTACAGGAGCCGGCATGCATTCGGGTGTATGTTTGCATACTGAAGAAATACAAGCAGCTGGGATTTCCAAGGGTTCCGGTACAATAGACGCGTCATAAGCTAATGCTTTACTTAGGAGGACCCCTTCCATTAATTTGATCAGACCGTCGGTGGTATTGACCACAAGGGCGACAGTCTTATGTCCCTCACGAACCGTGCTCAGAATAGATTCTACAACTAGTCTTTTTACATGACTAGGCCTTCAAGGCAGATGTCACACCCTACGGTAGCTTTGAGGACTGACACGGGAATGTGCATGGCCACACGATGGGGACTTTCGTGGTCCCCTAATACCGTGGCACTAATAACTTTCCAATTTTCCATATTATCTTTTATGGTAGAATTTACATTTGATGTAATCTTTTAATTTACTAGAACAAACATATGGGCAGGAATCTGAAAAGCAAGTACGGCTTAAGTTTGGGCTGGTAAAGTACCTATATTTACTTGGCGATTCAGTTCACACTCGGAAGTCTGGCCTACGGGTTGATTCATCGCCCGAAACCTTTCCCTTGGAATTTGATCATATTGATGTCAGGATGAATCAACATACGATTGGATTTCAGCGATTTTAACCCTAACAACCAACCCATCCGTGGGCAAGGAGAAGTTGGACGCTACATAAAGATCCAAAGGCATAATAGATATGCCTTCTCCTAAGGTGATGGGTAGGTGAACAATGCCTAAAATATTGAGAGGCTCGCTAGTAACACCATTAAAATTAGGTCATTGGGACGAAGAGGCCATCGGCTTCCACGCGACACACGTTTTAGTGCAAGGTAAGCCTTTTCTGACAGCACATTGACGGAGGCGCCAGTATCAACAGCAAAAGATGCATTTAATCGTCCCACTTTTGTTGACAACGCCATTATGTTAGCTTAACTGCAAGCGGCAATTATAGATGCATATATATCACCATGATCCGATACCAATGCAGCATTTTCTACTGTAGTATTTTTTTTTCCTAACCTGGCTCTGATTTCACGTGGCGAATGAAGTCCTCCGACGAATTACTACCCATTCCACGCCCACTACGGGAGAAGGTGTCTCTTATTTTGACAAGCGCGAAGCAATCATCAGTGGAATGGCTGTTGCGGTCATGAATAGAACAATATGGACTATTTCCTGTCGCGGCACGAGGCGAGGAAAAATGAGGCTTTTGTACAGTATTGTTAGCATGTCGCATATGCCTCCGCGGTGGGACCATCCCGTCATGAAGAAACTGTTTATCGGTAAATAGAGTGTTAGAAGCTCCACTGGCGTCACGAGGACTGTTCTTTCTCTTGGCTTTACGCTGATTCTTAACACGATTAAAACTCCTACTAATTGTGTGGCCTTCACGCTGGCAGTATGTACAACTGAAGGTCGATTTCCCTGACGCAGTCACAGCCGCGTAGGATGAGTCATGAGCCACCTCATCAATGGTGGGTAAGGTCATAGTGACGGAAGAGGCAGACATACGTACATCACCCTCTTTTTCTTCTACTTTAGTTTTTAATTTCAGAACAAAATCGTGGAGGTCTTCAGCGGGGGTGTACTTTAAGGATAAACTGCTCCTACGACATTTTCCTTTCACCCAGATCATGTAAAAAAAAATCTAGAAATCTGCACACATCTGCTAATTGTATGGAGTCACCGTGAGTCCGCCCATTGTCTTTAAACTATTTTATAAAATCTGCAGATATTTTGTTAGTTTCTACTTGACCATCAAACAAATCCTTCGAGGCAGCGCCACCGTGTAATAGTTCTACAGCCAAATTAATTTCCTTGACCAAGCTGTGTTTCTCATTATCACTAAATGTATCAAGGACATTTGTTCGAAATGCCTCATAATTTCTTTACTTTGTTGTGGCTTTGTGAAAGCGCTAGCTTGCAATAAATGGGACACTCGGGAACCGGCCTGTAGTCGTGAGCGGATGAAAGAAATTTGATCCCCTGCATCACATACAAAGGAGTTTTTCATGACATCTTCAAAAAGACTAATAAGTTTCCTGGCAGTATATCTAGAATCAGTTCCCGAGAATTCTCGAATGGCTGCGCTTGTGGGCAATATCTTAATAGCTCCAGCGGCCTGAGGAAGAGTCTGGACCGGGGTGAAAGAAACGCCGGCACCGGAAGTTTTAGCGGTAGTCATTGTTTTAGCAGTTAAAGTTAGTTGAGGGGCTGTAAGTGCCTGACTTAACACAGGAGGGATTCATAGGTGCTGACTTCCACTTCTACTACTTCTTAATTTACGAGTTTCATCCTCTGGTAAACGTTTTACGTCATACTCACTATCACTATTTGCTGCGTCAGAGGCTACGACTTTCCGTCCTTTATAAATCTTAAGAATTTTTTCGGTGAGTAATTCACGTTCTTTTTCTGATTTAGTCTGATTTTTAGTGTCCATTAATTATAAGTGAAACTTTAACCAAGATAAATTGCTACCCCCCATCTCTTGTGCTTTTAATGAATCAATCAATCATTGGGGGCATACGCCGGGGGACGCGTCGCCTCCCCCACCCTACGACGCCATTCCCGGGGGTCACCACGCGCGAGTCCCCATGCAGGCTCCATTCCCATACCAAGCAGTTCTCGACAAGAAACATCAACTTACCCGAGCCACGAGACTTGTGGACGTCCCTTACGCCTCCTCTACGCCAGATTGTCTCCTACAGATACAACCCGATGGGAAGGATCGGTTTCAGGGTAGCGTGCCACATGCCCATATAGTTGAAGTTGGCGCTGACAGATTATGCAGGTAATAGGGTTCGATTCAGTTTCACTGTGCAATCGCTGATTTGACACTTAATCATTCCAGCGATACCCCATAATTCTGCGAAGACACTTATTACCAATTATTGCATCGATATGTCTCTTCAAGTCGCTATTTAGTGTCCATGTCTCACAACCATAGAGTAAGACAGGGATCACAAGAGACTTGAAGATCCGGATCTTTGTCCTCCTGCACAGATATCAACAACGTCAAATACTCCTTCTGAGCGAGTTCATAACACCATGGGCTATGCCAATCCGCCGTAAGACTTCTTGACGTGACCCGCCGTCATTATGGACTGCGCATAGAGTAGATCCCACAAAATATGTGAGACATACTCCATACATGGACGGATAAGGCCCCTGTACAGAGCAAGTAATTATATATATATATATATATATATATATATATATATATATATATATATATATATATATATATATATATATAATAATATATATATATATATATATATATATATATATATATATATACTTATATATATATATATATATATATATATATATATATATATATATATATATTCTGAAGTTTCTAAAAATATACTGGTTTTTTTTATGTTAAATACATGAAAATATCCTGTATGGAAGTTATAATACCTGTTACACATGTGTGATAATAGTTATAATTTAATAGTAATAGTAATGCAAGTTATTATATATGTTAGAAGTGATTACTGACTGACATATATACATATATATTTTTTACATTTTGGCCTATAGCGCCTGTAGGCAGTGACCTCCAAGGGGAGGGATGGTAGGCTCTGGAGGCTAACTTGAGGGGTGTGATGGTTGGCCCTCGCCCGTGGTGGCGCAGGCAGGATTGTTATAGTGACGCCTGTGATTAGAGGCTCATGCCGCCCCCCTGTGTCCTCCGACGCACTCGCAATCGAAGGTAGAGTTGATGGGCAGAGCATGTGGGTGTTCTTAGGCCACTCGACGGTGCAGAAAGATTTTAAGTAGATTTATGGGTCTCACTCGGGATCGAACTCGGGTCTTCGAGAACGCCATCCGGTGACGCTAACCACTCTGGTACCACCTATCCAAATATATATATACCTATATATATATATATATATATATATATATATATATATATATATATATATATATATATATATATATATATATATATAATCTCTACCTATTCAGTATCCTAGTTGAGATTTTACGTCACTTAATACAGTAAATTATTGTTTTTGTTATTTTTATGCAAGCTAATATATATGTTGAGCTCCGGCATGAGCAATGGTCACCGTGTACTAAACCGTGTAGCTATAGGCATCTCCAGTAAACTGCAGCCGTCAGTTGTTGAGGTTACTCCGGTTGATGAGCGTATAATGCGGATGAGGATGAAACACACTCTGGGTTTCATGTCTCTTGTTGCAGTGTACGCTCCTACCGAGATGCGTAAAACTGAAGAGAAGGAGATGTTCTACGCCAAACTCGACTCTGTATTAGATCAGTGTCCTCCTCGGGACACACTCATTGTCTTGGGCGACTTTAATACTACTACTGGCACTGTGAGAAATGGCTACGAGTTATGTGTTGGTCCCCATGGCTCCGGTACCAGAAACACCAACAGTTCTCTGCTTCTGAACTTTGCAAGGTCCAGAAGGTTGAGAATTGCAGGTTCTTGGTATCAGAGACCAGAGCTGTACCGCTGGACATGGTATAGTAATGCCGGAGGAGTAGCTAAGGAGATCGACCACATCCTCGTTAGTACTCGTTGGAGGATCCTCCAGAACTGCAGGGTTTACCGGAGTGCTGAGTTCTTTGGAACAGATCACAGACTTGTTGTTGCTACACTTAAGCTTCATGTCAAGTCCAGAAGAATCTCAAGAGGTAACCATACTGTGTTTCATCTTGAGAAACTGAAGGACTTGACATGTGCTCATGAGTATGCGGTGGCAGTCTCAAATCGGTTTGATGTGCTCGGTGCTCTCGGGAACCCTGTAGAACTGTGAGATACCTTCAAACGTGAAACTCTACAGGCTGCCAAGGAGTGTATTGGGGAGCGCCCGAGGTCAAGGCGTGGTTTTGTCTCGACGGAGACGCTGGAGAAAATCGAGGAGAGTCGCGCTGCCAGGCTGGCTGGGAACCAGGACCAGCACAGGGCTCTGTCACGCCGGACTAGAACCCTCCTGGGGAGAGACAAGGAGAGGTATGTCAGGAGTCTCGCTGAGGATGTCGAGGGTCATTTGAACGCTAATGACCTCCGACCCGCCTACCGAGCCCTGAAGAAGCTCCGTTCCAAGTCTCCTTCTCGGGCGAGTGCTTTCGAACAGCAGATGGGCGCCTCGTGCCGGACATGGATGGGCAGATGGCTCGTTGGGCTGAGTATTTTGGGCAGTTGTTCACGGTGGACCCTCCAACTGAGCAGCTTCACACCACTGGGCTACAGGCAGTGGATGCCGATCCTCCCATTGACGAAACCGCACCCTCTCTTGACGAAGTCAGAGAGGCTGTAGCAAAGTTGAAGGGTGGAAAATCAGCTGGTGTTTGTAATATCAGTGCGGAGCTCCTCAAAGCTGGGGGTGAGGCCATGATCCGCGGGTTGCATGCTGTCCTGACTGCCGTGTGGCAATCATTTACCATTCCTTCTGACTGGAAAAGGGGGCTGGTCGTCCCTATCTGGAAATGGAAAGGGGACCGTCAGGACTGCAACAATTAGCGCGGTATTACACTGCTCAGCGTACCAGGCAAGGTGCTTGCCCATCTATTGCTGACACGGATTCGCAGTCATCTGGTGAAGCATCAGAGACCTCAGCAGTTTGGGTTCACGCCTGGTGACCTTAACAACGGGTCGTATCCTAGCGCTTCGTGTCCTGGTGAAACGCCGACGTGAGTTTCGACAGGGGATGCTTGCAGCATATGTTGATCTCAAGAAGGCGTTTGACTCAGTGCATCGTGAGTCACTTTGGGATCTTCTGGGACTTTGAGGGATTCCTGCAAGGACTATTGGTTTGATAACTGGTCTGTATTCTGGGACTGCGAGTGCTGTGAAGTGTGGGGCAGGTGTATCCAGCTTCTTTCCTGTGAATACAGGAGTGAAGCATGGGTGCGTCCTTGCCCCATCACTTTTCAATGCTTGTATGGACTGGGTATTGGACAAGGTTGTTGATCAAAGTGATTGTGGAGCATCCGTCGGCAACGCAAAGATC
>JACEEZ010013567.1:220000-227500 GCA_016584305.1 Chionoecetes opilio | reverse complement strand
CACACATTCCTACAATATACCCTTGGAGATTTGGGACACAAAACAACAAGTTACGGTGGTTGAGATACGGTTTGGCCTTTCAGTAGGTAAATACAACTGAGGGTGAACAGGTGTCATATCAACGATCCTGCCCTTACAATATCAGGTATGGTGCTCGAGTCACGAGTGCACTACAACCCCTTTATCTCGGCATAATACAAGTGCAGGCTTTGTCGAGTTAGCCTTCCTGCCGAGTGGAGAACTTTAACTTTCCACCCCAACACACACACAAAATTATTATTGAATTTTTTTTTTTTATTTATTTTGAAAAACATTTTTTCCAAATTTTTGCAATACACAATTAAAGATGGCATACCTTTTGTACACTTCGGCCTTAAGGGAGAAGTGCTTAACTGGTTTCAGTTTCTTCATCTTTTTTGAATTGCTATGGTCTTCCATGGTCAGGCAGTGATCAAGAATCTTCTGTTTGTTAATTTTTATGTCATTAAAGGCTTGATATTACAAATTCTGCACAAACACATTTCATGAAACAGCCAGCATATATCCGCTCTAAGACTCATTTTCCTATATAATCAATGGTTTTCAACTTCATGCCCTCACGTCCAGAGTAGGGTACGCCGTAGGTCCAATGAAAAGTGAAATATAGATTATTTCGAATTTGGCAGGGTGTTTTATTATGTAAAATTGAATTTTAAGGGTGGTTTGTTCAAATCAACCTTTTTGGTTTGAGCATTTCTTGCTATGCAAAAATGGGCTTTTATATTTATATACAAAACATAGCTTAGCCCCGCTAAAGTAACGGCTTCATTTGCACCTATCATCAATTCTTGATCGTCGTTTTTAGGATGGCTTCTCCTTGTAAACCAAGTGGGTCGAAGCCCGCAACTAGACAGAGCTCTGGATCCAAGTTGGCCGCCTTTGTTGGCGGTGGACGAGAGTTTGCTGAGAGTGAGGTGCCTACGTATCGCGGCGTGATGAAGAGGGGAATCCTTCTCCAAGAACTCAGCAGCATCCGGGAGGGTGTTGACAAGCGGGGGTACCCAGTGAGAGACATTGCGAAGGATCAGACCCCCATGGTGCTTGCCCAGTGGAAGAAATCAAACGCCCAGTTTGCACCTCCAGTGGTTGTTATTGACCGGTCCGTGACCAGAAGGATAGATAATTTTTGGAAGAAGGTTAGTTAAGTGGTGAGAGACAGCAACTAAAACAGTAAAGGAATTCGTGGAGATGAATATGGACAGGCTGTTTGACACAACGGCCTGCCCTCACACGATCTTCCTCTGCAAGGACCAGGAATCCCACTGCTCCAACCCCCAGCTGTGCCACCCGAGATCACACGTGCAGTGTGACTGCCCCCTGGCCAGCAAAGTCCCTACTTTAGACCTGGAGTGGCTGTACAACCAGAGGATCAAAGTTGGGGAGGAGAGTGCAATTATGATGACAGGGGTAGACAAGAATGAGACGCATAGACAAGTGAAAGCAGCAAAGAGAAAGCAGTTGGAAGAGGAGGCTAAGCTGAAGAAGCAGAAGCAGAAAAATGAAAAGGTCAGACGTCTTGAGCTGCAGGAGCAGATGTTCCTGGGCCAGGCTGAAGATCGCCAGGATTCTGAGGATGGGACGGAGGAGTCGTTCACCATGCCACTCAGAGGAAAGAGGCAGGAGCAACAGGAGGCTGCCATACTGGTAGACCGACTGCTCAGGGAGAGGCTGGGGTCCCTGGTACCCCTTGTGATGCAGTACTTGGGGAGGCCAGCTGCAAGAAGAAACACAATGCCAGTCCGGAACCTGGCGCTGGCAAGAATCCGGTTCGACGTTCCGCCCACTGCTGCTGCTGCCTTGGCTTCTGGATTCCTCCAGGACCTTATCGCTGACGGCCACCTCTCTCCAGACATGTCGTACCTGGTCTGCGATCCTAATAAGCTGAGGAGGGCCAGCCAGGATACCATGGCATCGGCCAGGGACCTTGACCAGGGGAAGCACCAGGGTACCAAAATAGTTGGATTGGGTTACGATGGGAGGAAGGACAAGACCAGGGCGATGGTGCCCGACAGCTATGGGAAACTGCACCCAAGGTTGATCAGGGAGGAGCATGTGTCAGTGACAGAGGAGCCATCTGGAAGGTACCTTTGGTACTTTGTACCAGAGGACCCGGTGCCACCTGAGAAGCCTGCGTTCAAGGTGGCTCAGGCTCTCTATGATCTGCTGGTGACATACGACTCCACCGACTCACTCACTGATCGTACTGCAAGGTGACTCAACTAGGGCCAACACGGGGTGGAAGGGTGGTACTCACGCCCATTTGGAGAAGATGCTGGGACGCAAGCTCTTCTGGAGTATATGCGTGTTGCACACAAACGAGTTGCCCCTGCGCCACCTTATCACCAGCATCGACGGGCCTACCTCATCTGACACTGGCTTCACGGTCCAGTGTGCAGTCTGCTGTCCAGCGTGAATGAGATGCAGTACAACGCAGAGTTCAGAGGAGTGCCAGGCGGTGAAGATCTCACGGAGATACCGGAGTATATCCTGTCAACATGTCCACTGACCAGCAGGTCTCCTACCAGGTGGTCCAGGCTGTGAAGCGGGGCGTTCTCCCGTCCGAGCTGCAGGAGATCAAGTGTGGCAAGGTGTCCCACTCCAGATGGCTCACACAGCCTAGTCGCTCGTGTACATGTGGACAGAAAGCATGGACTGACTGGCAAGAACTGAACACCCTGGAATCCTAGTGAAGTACTGCCTGCAGGTGTACTTCAAACTCTACTACGACATCAAGGTTCACCACAGACTAGAGGACGGCCCCAAGCACATCCTCACGCAGCTCAGAGTGATGAGGTCGCAGCCCAAGAAGGTCCAAACAGCTGTGACCTTCTACGTGCGGACAGGAGCATGGTTCGCACACTCAGAATGTGTCCTCCTCTCGCTGATGGCGAGTCAGAGTGAGGACGACCGCAGGTTCGCCGTGACCCAGATTTTGAAGGTGAGGGCTGGCGAGGAGTATGGGGACACCAGTGTAAGACCTCGCATCACACCCAAGCTGAACTTATCAGCCACCAGCTTGCAGAAACTGATCAGGTGGCAGCCTGGCCAGGTGCACGAGCCGGCATTCACCTGTTCACTGTCCGGGGATCAGTTCCAGGAGATCCTGGTCAAGCCGTACGAGGTTCCGGAGTTCTCTATCCACACTCAGAGCACCGAAAGAGTCGTGAAGCAGGTGACAGAGGCTGCGGCAGCAGTGGTGGGGCAGCAGGCCAGAGACGGGTTCATCCGGGCTCGGGCCCAGCACCGGGAGACCATGCCCTGCTTCATTTCTAAGAAGGACATGATGGACACGTTCTAGGCCAACGTAGAGGCTGTGACACTGTGATGTAGTGCCTGATGAACCAACTGTTCACAAAGAGCTTACCACGCTAGTCATTTGGAACTCATATTGGTGCATGATGCAATACACAGGACCAACCGGACACTGCGAACTCATTTAAGCATTATTCGATAAGGATGCAATATAAAAGTGCGATTTTGCATAGTAAGAATTGCTCAAATGCAAAAATGGAACCAGATAAAATTGTCTTAGAATTCCATTTTACATAGGAAATTGGCATGCTAAAGTTGAGAAAAAGAATTTTTATTATACGGCGTACCCTAGTCCAGAGGCCTTAGTGGTAGCATTTGAAGATGGAATGATTCCTTAATGCATGATAATGATATGAGTAATGCAGTGGCGCGCAAAACTTTGTTACAATGAAAGCGTGTGAGCAAAATAATCGACGCGGGCGGATGACGAAGGCAAACTGGTTCGTAGGCTTTTGTTTACATCCCTTCCTTCCCAAGCCATTATATCATATGCAAGAATATATTAAAGCCCTTGTAAAGAATGACAGTGATCGCTTGGAGCTCTTAACCCCATCACAATGATAAAATTCAAAACGTACAATCGCTCGCTCGTATAGTTATCCTTTGACACATTTGGCATGTTATTATTCCCATTACAAGGTTTGAGAGGTAGCCGGTATTTATCTGCATTACTGACACATTGAACTGACCCGCACATAGCACTCAAACTTAGATCCATAGTTCCACACCCTTTGTTAGGGAGCCAAACAAATAGGATTTTTTTTTTTAATATTCATCTGGTATGTGGATGAATTTATTTTTCGATATGTAGATGAATTTATATTACCTCAGGAAATTTGACATTTCTGCCGTGCATAGTTTCAGGTCACTCTTTTGACTAGCGTGACCTGTCGCCTCTGTGATGTAGTGGCTGTCATTTCCGTAGTGTAGTGGCAATGCATATGCAGGTCTTGGTTCGAATACGGGCCAGGGCAAGTCAGCGGCTGGCTCAATCAGCTGTTCATCTTTCCTTTCGGGGTTGATAAATGGGTACCTGGGGAAACACGGGGAAGGTTATAGTGGTAACCCGGATGTCACACATGCCTTGTGTCCCGGGGGTAACGGGTGCTCACCCACCACAGGCTCAAAGGCTAATGCGAAAGTGATGAGGAACGAGGCCACGCGCAGCATAGCGTATGCACCCATCTTTACCTCTATCTTTCTTTACCTTGAACAAGTTGTAAGCCCGGTAAGTCACCCGTATTAGGGTTATTGTGAAGCCACTGGGCAGCAGCAGTGGCGGATTGGGCTGCAGACAGTTGATATCATTATTCAATGGCTGAATTTGCAGGGTCCTAGTTAGCTGTCCCTACGGTGTAAAGGAATGTAACGACCTATACACTATAGAAGCCACAGGTGTCTTGGGGTTCTTGGTGCAAGTTGTTGGTGGGAGTTCCCTGTCCCTCAAATCGTTGACAGACCTCTCATCCCTATTCTTCATGGCAACTAGATTTCGTCTCTTATCAAAGAAAATGGTCAGGCTTCTCCAGTTACACAAACAGGCTTATTGGGAAATTATGAGACTTTTCCTAATCATAAAAGGGAATGTTTCAGCTTCTTAGTATATTTGGATTTTCGTCTGATAGTCTCTAGACTTGGAAGGAAATCCGGATGGTAGGTGCCACCGGCCTGGCCTCGCAAGGGTAGCAAAACTGCTTTAGGCAGGTCTGGAAGTAAGGACAGGTTGTTGGATCCCTTTCTCCTTTGCCAGCTTTACCTTGAGTGAAGGGACCGACCCTTCCATGGGACAAAACTACAAGGACAAATGCCGGAAAGTTTCACTAGTGACCAAAGCTAAGAGAAAGGTGATTTTTAATTACAATATTTATTGAAATATTGGTCTTTTTGACATTTTTAGGACCATGTGGGACCGAGCTCTCATTTTTGGAAGCATCTAACACTGCATTATCTTCTTTCCATGAACTGTCATTTTAAATTAGATTCATGGTCACAGCCTAACTAAATTCTGAGAGCGTTTTCTAAAATATATAATTATTTAAAAAAAAAAAAAATAATCCTTGCACCATCCATTCTACTGTGCGAAAATATGAGAACTGTGGATTCCAGTATATTGACATATTATTCTTTAGGAATCTGTCGGCTTGTAGGTTTTGCAACCTGCTAAAAAAATTGGAGGAGATGAACCGGAAATACGATGATTTCGCCCAGAAGTATAGTAGCCCTCACTAATGTGTTGCCTCTAACATATGTTGTGCTTCTGGAGTTGTTCTGCCTCATGCTACTGCTGCCACGTCCGTTGTACGAAACGGACCATGCTCCAAATTATTTCATTCCATTTCAAACATTGCATTCCAATCAGGAATGGTAGCTACCCATCCAGTCGAAGTTAAAAAAAAAATTACGATCACGATGTATTACCATGATATCATGATCATGATGGTTACCAGGTTCTGACCAAAGATGACGATGACGTGCACGACACCAGAGTCATAGACGATTCAACAGTAAAAAGTTACCTCCATGATTTTTCTGGAAGAGTTCGATCAAAGGGAAAGCTGTTTTCTATGCCAGGTGGTCACTGATGACCGCACGCCGGCCTGCGATGGGGCAACGGACAGAAGAGTTTTTTTTAAAGAAAATTGTCCAGCTGCCAAGCCCATGAACCCAGAAATGTTTGGTACTATTAGTTTTTTGTGGTATATTTGGGAAGATTAAAGCACACTTACTCCAAATCCACCTCTTGCCAGAGTGGCAACTTTTTTGGAAACATTTTTATGGGCATAATTCCAGGATGGTCACTGACGCGATTGTGTAAAACAGTAAATCGACAATATCTTTTGGTATAATTAAGCTAGAGAGATAAATATGGTGTCTACACAGGTTTTCATACATAAGAAACACAATGGAAGTGGCAAAATATTCCTAGGATCTACCAAAGTGACAGTAATCCAAGAAGGACACTATGTTGATAGTGTAATTGTTATTACTGTAATTCATAGTCTCATAGCACACATGTTCATCAGAGCAGAGCGAGAAGGAGACTGGCTCTTGTGTCAGCATTGCTTGCAAAGGATTCAACTATACTTCTATGCAGCTGGTCACTGGCACTACGCACGTCATATCTCTTGGTACCTAGAAGAAATGTATTGTCTGTCTGTGGATGCCAAGACTGACCTGACCTGATGGCAGGTGCATTTGTGTGTAGACATAGAGAGTGTGTGTGGAATGCGGTGTCAGCAGACCAGTTTGGTGAGCAGACGTACATTCATTATGGAAAGTCAAAGGGTGGTCTTGTTGGCATAACCCTCTCAGTTGAGCAGGTTGCATGTTGGGTGCTGTCTTTCCCTTTGTGTCAGCGTGTAGCTCAAGATTTGGAGTTCAGGTTCAACCCTGATGTAGTTGAAAATGCTATATGTGTTCCAGCTAAACACAAAGAAAAAAGCCCAAACAGGAGGGCCCTTGACACTGACGACCGTAAGCGCATCATGGCTGAGTTCCAAATGCATGCCCACCCCTTCACAGATCGTTAACCTGATTTCATCAACATTGTTAATGGAAAAGTTGCAGATGATACCATTACTGTTGCTGATGATGTAAGCATTGCTGAGAAAATGAAACAGGACTTCATAAAAACCCTGCCTGGTGGGTTCCACAGCAAAATTGCAGCAAGAGTAAAGACCATCGAAACAATGAAAAGAGGAGTCAAACTCGGTGAAAATACGATCACCGACATGGGAGCACTGTTTAGTCGGCTGTTGATGGTTGGCCAGAACCGGAATAATAGTTTTACATCTGTCTTCCAGTATGAACTCTGTTGAGTGCCTCCTTCCATCATTGACGAATTTGGCCTTCTGTGTAAAGGTAATAAAGTCAGTCTTCTGAAAAAAACTAGCAGTTATATCAACTGATCCCTGCCCTCCAGATGGGGTGATTGCTGATGCCAGTCAGCTGCTGTACCACATTGTTTGGCCCTGTGGAGGTACCGTCTCTATCATAGCAACAAGCTTGGGAACAAGGCTATAGGCATACAAAGGAATACCAACAATGGTGATCTTTGACCGCTGTGGCAGTTTGTCAGCTAAGACCCATGAACGATCACACCGTTCTGGTCCTGTTGAAGTCAGCAGTTACAACATCACACTGACATCT
>JACEEZ010013567.1:175000-215000 GCA_016584305.1 Chionoecetes opilio | reverse complement strand
CCTTGAAGGAACTCAGAGATATAGCTTGCGTGACAGCGGTTGGGAGTTCATTCCACAGCTTGGCACCCAGTACGGCAAGGCGCCGCTCACCACTATAGGTCCTGGAGCGCGGCACATACAGCTTGTTATTCTGTCTGGTAACATTGTTTGTGACGTCATGTACAGTATTAAAAGTACCAGTAAAAAGCCAGTCTGGATAAAATTCTCTTAAAATCTTATACATTGTTGTGCAAACGTCAAACTCGTGTTTTTTTTTTTTTCAGCCATTTTAATTCTCTGAAAATAGGAGATACGTGATCATATTTTCTGGCTCCTCCGATGGCTACTTTGGCTGCAAAATTCTGTATTTTTTGTACATTTGATAAAAGTGTTTCATTAGTGGTGCCCCATATTCTTATGCAATATTCAATTAAGGTTAATACAAGTGATTGAGTGACGATAATCCTAGTTTGCTTATCAAAAAGATCTCCTATTCTATTAATATACATTAAAATGCCATTTACCTTTTTAGTTAACTTACTGACATGTACATCAAATATCATGTATCGGTCCATGTAAACTCCCAGATTTTTTACATAATTACTTGGATGAATTATGTCACCATTAAAGTTTAAGGTAGTGTTGGGGGGAATACGAGACAAGAGCTGACGGTTCCCTATAAATATACATTGTGTTTTAGCAGAATTTAACATTAGTCCGTTAATTAGAAAATAATGTCTGCATTTGATCAGAGTGTCCTCAATGTCTTTGATAAGTTTATCAATATTGTCAGTATGTAAAAACTGGGTATCGTCAGCATATTGTACTAGAAAGCAGTTTACATGTTCCGATAAATCATTCACATATATTCCAAATAATATAGGACCAAGTATTGAACCTTGTGGTACCCCATAGTTAATGTTTTGCATAGTAGACACGTTACTTTCCAGACGAACAGATATAGTTCTTTTGTTTAAGTAACTTCTGAACCAAAATTCATCAATATTAAGTTTAGCACATTTATTTAAGAGAATCTTGTGGTCCAGAGAGAGAGAGAGAGAGAGAGAGAGAGAGAGAGAGAGAGGAGAGAGAGAGAGAGAGAGAGAGAGAAGAGAAGAGAGAGAGAGAGAGAGAGGAGAGAGAGAGAGAGAGAGAGAGAGAGAGGAGAGAGAGAGAGGAGAGAGAGAGAGAGAGAGAGAGAGGAGAGAGAGAGAGAGAGAGAGAGAGAGAGAGAGGAGAGAGAGAGAGAGAGAGAGAGAGAGAGAGAGAGAGAGAGAGAGAGGAGAGAGAGAGAAAAAAAAAATAAAAAATGAGAGATAAGAAAGAAAAAAGAAGAAAACGCAGGTTTTGTCCTTAACATATTTTTGTAACTTTCATGTACATTTTTAGCGTGCGCGCGCGTGCACCACACACACACACACCACACACACACCACACACCACCCACACACAACAACACACACAACACACATACACACACATACACACACATACACACACACCACCACCACACACACACACACACCACACACACACACACAACACACACACACACACACAACACACACACACACACATCACACACACACACAACACACACACACACACACCACACACAACACACACACACACACAACACACAACACACACAACAACACCACACATACACACACCATACACACACATACACCACACACACACACACACACACACACACACACACACACACACACACACAACACACACACATACACACACATACACACACCACACACACATACCACACACATACACACACACACACACAACACACACAAACATACCCACACACACACACACACACACACACACAACACACACATACACACACATCAACACACACACACACCACACACCACACACTACACACACACAACACACACACACACACACACACACAACACACACATACACACACATACACACACACACACACACACACACACACACACACAACACATACACACACATACACACACACAACACACACACACACACACCACACACACACACATAACACACACAACACAACACACACACATACACACACACCCACACACACACACAACACATACACACACAACACCACACACACACACACACACACATACACACACACACACACACACACACACACAACACACACACACACACACACACACACACACATCACACACCAACACACACACACACACACCACACACAACAACACATACACACACACACACACACACACACACACACACACACACACACACACACACACACACACACACACTACACACACACCACACACAAACACAACACACACACACAACAACACACACCACACACAACACACACCAACACACACACACACACACACACACACACACACACACACACACACACACCACACACACACACACACACAACACACAACACACATACCACACACACACACCACACACACAACAACACCACAACACCACCACACACCCACACCACACACACACACACACACACACACACAGATAGATTTATAGATAGATAGATATTTATTGACCACAGCTTTATACATAAATTACACATAATATCATTAATGAATAGACAAAACACTCAATGTCCAAAAAATTAAACATTCCCACAAATTTTGAGTAACAAACTGTAGTCCAACAAAAAATAATTACTAAAACTACTACTACTACGATAAACTACTAAACACATAAAATTCAACAAGCAGCCAGCTTGATTGATCTACGTCCCTATGAAAGACAAAAAAATGAAATAAACTATTACACACATACACACACACACACACACACACACACACACACACACACACACACACACACATCCATAAAACTGGCTGTACGGTCGGTCACGGGTCAAGAGAGCTGGAGTAAGGAAGGGTGCACATTGGAATTGCACTATTTTCATAGGAACAAAGGTAAGGGCTATAATAGGAAGTGAGGTTTGGGTGTTAATGGGTGGGACAGGTGTGAAGAGTATCATTAGTGGAGGCTGGCCTAGGGGTTACTTGAGATAGGCCTGAGGTTTAAAGTGTGAAATATCGGTATGCATGTACAGTACGTCCTGGCCCGCTAGATCAAAATAGATTACATGTAGGTATATATATATATATATATATATATATATATATATATATATATATATATATATATATATATATATATATATATATATATATAATTTCAATGTACTTTAGTTAGGCAACCACGCAGACCTCTGCCACAAAAATATACACACAAAACACACATGTACGCACACACACGCACACACACACACACACACACACACACAGGAAGATAGATAGATATATAGATAGATTGATATATAGTATAGATAGATATATAGATATATAGATATATAGATAGATAGATATATAGTATAGGTAGATAGATATATAGTATAGGTAGATAGATAGATATATAGTATATATAGATAGATCTATAGTATAGGTAGATAGATAGATATATAGATAGATAGATAGATATATAGTATAGGTAGATAAATAGATATATAGATAGATAGATATATAGTATAGGTAGATAGATAGATATATAGTATAGGTAGATAAATAGATATATAGATAGATAGATATATAGTATAGGTAGATAGATAGATATATAGTATAGATAGATAGATCTATAGCATAGGTAGATAGATAGATATATAGATAGATAGATAGATAGTATAGATAGATAGATCTATAGTATAGGTAGATAGATATATATACATATATATAGTATAGGTAGATAGATAGATCTATAGTATAGGTAGATAGATATATATATATATATATATATAGTATAGGTAGATAGATAGATATATAGTATAGGTAGATAGATAGATATATAGTATAGGTAGATAGATAGATATATAGTATAGGTAGATAGATAGATATATAGTATAGGTAGATAGATAGATAGATGATTTAATGATCACAGTATGCAGATATAAATGTTGATATTACATAATTCTTACATATTAACTTAAACTTAATAATCAGTATACCAGCACCTAATTATAACTGTAGTCCACAGTATGATATAATGTGCACTACAGTTATAATCAGGTGTTAGTTTACTGATTACTAAATTTAAGTTAATATCTAAGAATGGACCCGTTTACTCACACCTAAAACAGGGAGCCTTGTGAAGCTTTGGATGCAATATAAGCTACCTATCACTGTACTCATATTCATTTTGCTTAAAAATGCACCATGAATGAGATATATGCAGTTTTTTTGGCCAAAATATGACGTTGCCGCGGAACGCGCTGTGTGTGATTGGTTGTGACGTAGACAACTCAGGAACATCCCCTCCGCTCCATTCTCTACCCCGCTTCGAAACAGTCCTCGCCTGTATAGCTGGACAAAGAGAACATACTATATTTGTTTTGTGCCAATCTGCTAAAACACCACGATTAAAACACCAGAGAGTGTTCATATCTGTCTCCAAAGACAAGAAAAAAAGTAAACAGTGGTGATGGATGTCTACTATGGGCGTGATTTCCCTGAGGGAACACGCATGTGTGTGTGTGTGTGTGTGTGTGTGTGTGTGTGTGTGTGTATATAAGGTGTTACATGCTCATGTGCTCATACTGTGCTCATGACTAGCCTGTGTGTGTGTGTGTCCCTCACCCGCAGATAAAACAAGATCAGATATATTGTCGTCAAAGTCACCGAATTGTTGACTTTATAATAGATGACTGGTGACTGCTGGGTAGCTAACTGGTGACTGATGAGTGGTGAATGTCTGCTGGGTGACTATTGCCAGGTTGACTGGTAACTACGGATTGGGGATTGGTGTTTGTCTGTGTATGCTGATGAAGTAACAACGACTACACACACACACACACGCACACATACATACAACACATGTTGTTGTTGTGGCAATGCTGTTGGCACGGGAAGCATCCAAAAGAACATAAGAACATAAGAAAATAAGGAAGCTACAAGAAGCCGTGAGACCTACACGAGGTAGTTCCTGTTGTGAGTGTGAATCTCCCCTGCATCTAGGCCAGTGGTTCCCAACGTTTTTGCACTCGTGACCCCTTTCCTAAAATCTTGAAACCCACATGACCCCCTGCTAGCAGCAGCTTGATTTCCATTTGTTTTCTGTGAAGGAAAGGGAGATAAACATATAATCTTTTTTTATTAATGAGTTCTAAAATTAATCATTAGCAAGCTAGATTACAACATTGGTTCAACTTTGGCATAATAAAGAAAATAAATAGATAAATAAATTTATCGAAACTAATTATTTGACAACTAAAAATATAAACGATCACAATAATTCCTTCAATAATCTCAACATAGACAGTTTACAACAGCAAGCCCACCCAGCTAGTGGCAGGATGGGAAATTACAGCATTGGTCCAACTTTGGCATAATATAATAAATAAATAGCAAGCCACAGAGAGACTGGTGTTCTGCCTCCCGCCATATAGGAACACAAATTTATTTGATAATGATCAAAACACGTTTTTTGCACAAACAAAAGCAAGAAAAATATATAAGCATAAAAAATCAAATCGATGCGTTA
Organism: Chionoecetes opilio; assembly: GCA_016584305.1. Taxonomy (NCBI): domain Eukaryota; kingdom Metazoa; phylum Arthropoda; class Malacostraca; order Decapoda; family Majidae; genus Chionoecetes; species Chionoecetes opilio. The sequence goes on along the minus strand of JACEEZ010013567.1, from coordinate 209,434 downwards.
AAAAAATATTCTCATACGCCATTTCTATCAAGAATTCGCGAACCCCCTACCAAGCCTTCCATCCCACCGGTTGGGAACTCCTGATCTAGGCGATTCATTATTGACTCTTGAACATATATATATATATATTATATATATATATATATATATATATATATATATATATATATATATATATATATAATATATTATATAGTATATATATATATATATATAGTATATATATATATATATATATATATATATATATATATATATAATATATATATATATATATATAATATATATATGTATATGTGTGTGTGTGTGCAAGTGGAAGGCGCAGTGTGCTCTTGATCAGATATGTGTGTGTACAGGTGGAAGGCGCTCTCATTCTACCTCTTCTTCTATGAGTTCGTATATCTCTCTAGCTGTAGGATACATGTCATTGTAGGTTCATTTGAGCTCTTGGTAAGGACTTGCGATGCCTAAAGTAATCACTTGCCTGTTGTCATGGGCCACTTGTCCCTGTCTATTAACTTTATCCTTATAAACTACGACTGATATATTCACAAACACAGTGAAAACCTACCACAAAACTTGAAGGAGGATTTTTGGCCATATTGCGGTAGTAGGGGTAATGCAAGTTAATGTTACTGTGGAACGGCCCGCTGCAACCACTTGACAACTGTGTGCTGTTGACGTCACAACATGGCACCGATCGTTTTAGGGCGCACAAATTATCCTTCAATTGAAATGGCTGTATCATCAGAAATACTGTTCACATCAAAAAATCTGCATCACTGCCTTACTATATGAGGCTTGAAGATTTCCAATCTATCGTTACCTCAAGTAGAGTAAATGGGTCCATTATGTAATATCAACAGTTATATCTGCATCAATCATCAATCATTGGGGGCATACGCCGGGGGGAGCGTCGTTTCACCCACCCTACGACGCCACTCCCGGGGGTCACCACGCGCGAGTCCCCATGCAGGCTCCTTTCCCATACCAAACAGCTCTCGACAAGAAACATCAACTTGCTCCAGCCACGAGCCTTAGGGCGCCTAAGTACCTTACTCTCTCTCTCTCTCTCTCTCTCTCTCTTCTCTCTCTCTCTCTCTCTCTCTTTTTCTCTATATATTTACTGTATATAAACATATATATATATATATATATATATATATATATATATATATATATATATATATATATATATAATATATATATATATATATATATAATATATATATATATATATATATATATATATATATATATATTATATATATATATATATATATGTATATATATATATATATGTATATATATATATATATGTATATATATATATATATATATATATATATATATATATATCTTCTTCTATATTAATAAAAGCGAAAGTGTGTCTGTCTGTCTGTCTGTCTGTCTGTCTGTCTGTGTGTGTGTGTGTGTGGTATAGGTTCCGCCCCCCGTGGCGCAAACACCTCATATGGCACATTTTTGGAATCGGGTCGACCAGGGGAAGGTCATAAGCCCACTTATGAGATGATCCGATCACTTTTTTTTTTTTTTTTTTTAGCAGCCTATTAGCGAGAATTGTGAAAACAAAAGTGGGTTGCGAGAATTGAGGAAGCCTTGATGTAGGGTGATGGGTAATGGTGAGTGAATGGGTGGGGTAATGGGTGTGGGGTGATGGGTGAGTGAATGGGTGGGGGGTGATGGGTTGGGGTGATGGGTGATGGGTGAGGGAATAGGTGGGGGGTGATGGGTAATGGGTGAGTGAATGGGTGTGTGGTGATGGGTAATGGGTGAGTGAATGGGTGGGGGGTGATGGGTAATGAGTGAGTGAATGGGTGGGGGGTGATGGGTAATGGGTGAGTGAATGGGTGTGTGGTGATGGGTAATGGGTGAGTGAATGGATGGAGGGTGATGGGTAATGGGTGAGTGAATGGGTGGGGGTGATGGGTAATGAGTGAGTGAATGGGTGTGGGGTGATGGGTAATGGGTGAGTGAATGGGTGTGTGGTGATGGGTAATGGGTGAGTGAATGGGTGGGGGGTGATGGGTAATGGGTGAGTGAATGGGTGGGGGGTGATGGGTAATGGGTGAGTGAATGGGTGGGGGGTGATGGGTAATGGGTGAGTGAATGGGTGGGGGGAATACATACATTTCTACATCCATGATTTCAGGAAAGTTAAAAGAGGCTATCTGGAGAGTCCATGTTTGGTGGGCCGAAGGCCCACCAAACACAGGTGGTGGGCCGAAGGCCCACCAATAGCCCTCTGCAGGAGCTAGCCAAAAAGTCCGCCCGGAGGGCGGCTTTGCGGCTAGTATATATATATATATATATATATATATATATATCCCTTATAGTTCCGACCTGTGGAGATTTTACTGCATACGCACAATATGAACGGAAAGTATGCTTGTATTTCCGTGCCAAAAAACTCTTATTATATCAATTATAATGTGCTCGTATTGCGGAGAAGGGTTCAACTTTTTGAATGTATTACCATTAAGCTATTATAAAACAAATGCTCATATAATGCATGTATACTGTATTATGAAAGTGTATTGTAAATGTTGTTCATAACTATGTCGGTCAAATCTATCTTCTTTCTATCTATCTTCTATATTAATAAAAGCGAAAGTGTGTCTGTCTGTCTGTTGTGTTGTGTGGTGTGTGGTATAGGTTCCGCCCCCCGTAGTGCAAACACCTCATATGGCACATTTTTTGGGAAACGGGTTGACCAGGGGAAGGTCATAAGCCCACTTATGAGATGATCCGATCACTTTTTTTTTTTTTCTTTTTTTTAGAAGCCTATTAGCGAGAATTGTGAAAACAAAAGTAGCTTGCGAGAATTAAGGAAGCCTTGATGTAGGGTGATGGGTAATGGGTGAGTGAATGGGTGGGGTGATGGGTAATGGGTGTGGGGTGATGGGTGAGTGAATGGGTGGGGGGTGATGGGTTGGGGGGTGATGGGTGATGGGTGAGGAATAGGTGGGGGTGATGGGTTATCTATAATAAATAAGCAAAAGTGGGTCTCTCTGTCTGGCTTTGGTGGTGATGTGTGTGGTGTGTGTGTGTGTATGTGTGTGGTGTGGGGGTATGGTAAGGTTCGCCCCCGTGGCGCAATCAGCTCATATGCACATTTTTGGAACGGGTTGACAGGGGAGGTTTTAAGCCCAACTATGAGATGATCCGATCATTTTTTTTTTTTTTAGCAGCCTATTAGCGATAATTGTGAGAAAAAAAAAGTGGGTTGCGGAATTGAGGAAACCTTGATGTAGGTGATGGGTAATGGGTGAGTGAATGGTGGGGAGGGTTTGGTGTGGGGTGATGGGTGAGTGAATGGTGGGGGGTGATGGTTGGGTGTGATGGTGATGGGTGAGGGAATAGGTGGGGGTGATGGGTATCTATAATAATATAAGCGAAAGGTGTCCTTGTGGGTGTGTGTGTGTGTGTGTCGGTATAGGTTCCGCCCCCCGTGGCGCAAACACCTCATATGGCACATTTTGGAATCAGGTTGCCCAGGGGAAGGTCATAACCCCAAATTATGAGAAGACCCGATCCCTTTTTTTTTTTTTTTTTTTTTAGCAGCCTATTAGCGAGAATGTGAAAACAAAAGTGGGTTGCGAGAATTGAGGAAGCCTGATGTAGGGGTGATGGGTAATGGGTGAGTGAATGGGGGGGGTTTTGATGGGTAATGGTGTGTGGGGTGATGGGTGAGTGAAGGGGGGGGGGTTTGAGGGTGATGGGTGGGGGAATAGGTGGGGGGGTGATGGGTAATGGGTGAGTGAATGGGTGTGTGGTGATGGGTAATGGGTGAGTGAATGGGTGGGAGGTGATGGGTAAGGGTGAGTGAATGGGTGGGGGGTGATGGGTAATGGGTGAGTGAATGGGTGGGGGGTGATGGGTAATGGGTGAGTGAATGGTGGGGGGGTGATGGGAATGGGTGAGTGAATGGGGGGGGGTGATGGGTAATGGGTGAGTGATGGGTGGGGGTGATGGTAATGGTGAGTGAATGGGTGGGGGAATACATACTATTTTTTACATCATGATTTCAGGAAAGTTAGAAAGGGGCTATCTGGAGAGTCCATGTTTGGTGGCCGAAGGCCCACCAAAACCCACAGGTGGTGGGCCGAAGGCCCACCAATAGCCCCCGCAGGAGCTAGCCAAAAAGTCCGCCCGGAGGGCGGCTTTTATGCGTAAGTAATAATATAAGCGAAAGTGTTGTCTGTCTGTCTGTCTGTCTTTGTCTGTGTTGTGTGGTATAGGTTCCTCCCCCCGTGCGCAAACACCTCATATGGCAAATTTTTGGAATCAGGTTGACCAGGGAAGGTCATAAGCCCACTTATTGAGATGATCGATCATTTTTTTTTCTTTTCTTTTTTAGCAGCCTATTAGCGAGAATTGTGAAAACAAAAGTGGGTTGCTAGAATTGAGGAAGCCTTGATGTAGGGTGATGGGTAATGGGTGAGTGAAGGGTGGGGTGATGGGTAATGGGTGTGGGGTGATGGGGTGAGTGAATGGGTGGGGGGTGATGGGTGAGGGAATAGGTGGGGGGTGATGGGTAATGGGTGAGTGAATGGGGTGTGGTGATGGGTAATGGGTGAGTGAATGGGGGGGGTGATGGGTAATGGGTGAGTGAATGGGTGGGGGGGTGATGGGTAATGGGCGAGTGAATGGGTGGGGGGTGATGGGTAATGGGCTGAGTGAATGGGTGGGAGGAATACATACATTCTACATCCATGATTTCAGGAAAGTTAAAAGGGGGGCTATCTGGAGAGTCCATGTTTGGTGGGCCGAAGGCCCACCAAACACAGGTGGTGGGCCGAAAGCCCACCAATAGCCCTCCGCAGGAGCTAGCCAAAAAGTCCGCCCGGAGGGCGGCTTTGCGGCTAGTTCCACATAAAAGTTAGTATGTATTTTTTTTTATGGTTTTTGAAACTATATTGATACATATATATATATATATAAATATATATATATATATATTATATATATTATATATATATATATATATATATATATATATATATATATATATATATATATATATATATATATATTACACCTATTTTTATTATTTCTAAAATATATAGTTGTAGTTCATAGTACAAACATATTTAATATAAATAGTTTACTTCATAGTACATAAGAAAAATAATAGTAACAAAGTGCTTTATTATATTATTTAAAGTATAATACAGTAAAACATTCATAATTTGAAGTTCGTTGTCGGAGTTCCGGGTAAGTCGTAATGACTAGCAAATATATATGCATCAAATCATTACACATTTTAGAGGAAAACTCTCTTGTATGCTCCTGCAGCCAAGGCTTCTAAAAGCAGAAGGGCATAATACTTTAAACTCTAAGCCTGCAAGATTAGTTGCGACTTTTTGCCAAGATTGATGAAGGGCCATGCGGGCGATTTGTCCTAACTTTGATATTAAATCCAGTACATTAGAGCTCAGGCTCTAGATTTTCTAAAGTTTTTTCAAGATTTTAGCCCTTATTTTCGTTAAAGATAGTGATTCCGCGGCCGGATTTTCGGAAAAGCTTTCGGTGGAGGGGAGGCACGGCTTAGTGGCCCGATGGCCTGAAATAACCATTAACGCATATATATGCATGCACTCTATAAGTTCATACACCTACACAGTGCAAAAGATTATTCTAGTGAAAAAAATGCGTATAAATACATGGAAATACATATAGTTTAGACATTTATATACATATTTTGAACATACTTTGCTTAGACACCGTATTAATTGTGCATGCATATATAATAATCAATAAAGTAAATAACAAACCAGATGGTGAGTCACGCTTCGCGTCATCAATGGACCCATGAAGATTTAGGAGGATCACATGATGACGTCGAAAGTAAACAAGAGATTGGTGCGTTTCTCTTAAGAGCGATAAACAGGCGGGCGGGACTCTATATGCCCTGAGCCTTCCCTTTTATGAAGGGGCATGGCCCTGGTGGCCACCCAGAGTGGATCAGCGAGTGATTATGAATAATGGTTGAAAAATAGTGTACATACAAAGCCTCACTCTGCTGACAAAACCTATCTGCGGTATGAAAACTAGTGAGTTTAGTTTTATTGTGTTTAATTTTGTATTTATTGTACGGAGGGGAAGCTTGCGGATAAGTCGTAATATTCCATAAGTCATAAAGGGCTGCAGCCCTTATAGTTCCGACCTGTGGAGATTTTACTGCATACGCACAATATGAACGGAAAGTATGCTTGTATTTCCGTGCCAAAAAACTCTTATTATATCAATTATAATGTGCTCGTATTGCGGAGAAGGGTTCAACTTTCTGAATTTATTACCATTAAGCTATTATAAAACAAATGCTCCTATAATGCATGTATACTGTATTATGAAAGTGTATTGTAAATGTTGTTCAAAACTATGTCGGTCTTATTCCACATAAAAGTTAGTATGTATTTTTCTGATGGTTTTTGAAATTATATTGATACATTTTTGGTAAAAAGTAAAGCTAAATATATATTAATTGATCAAACAGTTTGTAATTGATTTGTATATATTTCCTCCATCTATATTAAGGTGCAGAATATATACAGGTATTAGAATATGATATTTAGATATAACTTTGATCACAATAGAGGTTCATTTTCAAATTACCTTCACTATGCAGAAGTTACCTCCCAACAGATCCACCCCTTGGATGATGAGAGCCTGAAAGGAATGGTGGAAGAGGAAATAAATGCAAGAATTGTAACCAGAACCAATGAGCTCAACAAACATTTGGACTACCTCATCATAAATGAGAACTATGACTCTGTGGACGCTGTAGATGTGTCAAGCTCCGTGCTGGCTCAGATGCTGACAAACCTTGATGAGGGCAAAGTGGCTCGCAAGGCCATAGACACAGAAGCACATAGGAAGATAATCAACATGACAAATGTAAGCAAATAGACATTGCATAAAGTTATCCTTCCTTTTTATACATAACCTTACCAGTGTTCATGATTGATGTGTAGGTAGCATTAACTTCCGCTGCTGATGATTAACGTGCTCTGTCTATAAACGAGATAATTTTAAGTTCCAAGTGAACAAGGGTTTGATTCCCTAGCTGGACGGAAATAATTTGTTTCGTGTCATGCTAAAGCTCCTGTTCACCAATTAGATAATAAGTACAGGATGTAAGGCATGGAGCTGTGATCTCAAAATTCTGGCAGGAACTGAGGGTGGCATTCTTTCACTCCTGTTCGTGTGGATTGGAAAGTGTGTGTACGTAGGTACATAACAAGATGCATTTACACAATTTTACCATATTAGACATGAGCTATACTTGTGTGGTCCTGTGTCCATATCTATATTCGCCGAGTTATCATTTTTCATTAATTGCTGTTACCACCTCTTCTAGTCCATTACAAGTGTTTAAGGCTCTATATATAAAGCAATATTATTTTTTGTTCCTTGAAACATATTAATTTTTTCATTGTTTTGTTTCCCTCAAATACTCAGTCTTTTTTTTCCTCATACGAAGTTTGTCAGCTTTTTTTAAGTCATTTATCAATTTATGTAATGTATCTGAGTGTTCTCTTTCCCCTTGTTTTTCAAGTGTCATTTCCTTCAGTCTTTCCTCGGAGATTAGATATTTCAATTCGGGAACCTTTTTAGATCTCTGTATTCTTTCATGTCTCTTAGTATTGTTTATATTTTGAGAGGACCACACAATTTTGGCATACTTTAGTTTGGGTTTAACAATCTAGTGAATATTTTCTTCATCATATCTTTATCCATGAAATATAAACCACCATGTTTCTCAATATGTTATTTGTATCATTAAATTACTTATTTATCTACCACTTTGGTAATAGATCATCTTTGAACATTATTCCAAGATCTTTTTCTTCATTTTAAAATTGATTAAAAAATGTTCAAGCTTGTAGGTCCAATCAGAGAACTTTCCACTTTTCCATATTTCCCTATTTCCAGCACATGGCATTTATGTATATATACAGTGTAACATCCTTTATCCGGCATTCTGGTATGCAGCATATGGACCGTATCTGACATACGTATTTTAGAAAAATATACAGTTAGCAATGGAATAGTAAAAAAATGCCACAATAATATTCAAACTATTCAAAATTCTCTCACGTAGTTGTATTTGCTCCCGCGGCCCACGCAAATGTTATGATATTGGAAATAATTATTGAAAACTAACCAAAATGTTATAGTATCCCAGGTGAAATAGCCAAGGGAAGAGTTGACAAGTTTGTTAACAAAAGGGATTAGCTTGAAGAGGACCTATGAAGTGCTACTAGGCATCAGAGGTCACAAGAAGGAGAAGAGTCATGCCTCTCCGTACGTGTCACCTTTATAGCAAGTAAACGACTTATTTAAACATCATGCCGAAAGTCGTAGAGCGTAAAAGGTTGGTCCTTTCGCTTGAGCAGTAAGTGGAGACATGTAAGCGGCTGGTGAATGGCGAAAATCGAAAAAATATTATGGATGAATACAATTGGGCTGTCTACTATTCCGTGGCGGATCTGAGGAGTGGCCTGGGGTGGGGGCCAAGGCCACCTCTGAAATATCACTGGCCACCCCAGTTCCTAGTCACCGATATTATGCGCATTTCGTCGTGTTTTCAGTTGTAAAAATTGAAACTTGTGATCAAAATATTGAATTAAATGTATAAATTGCGGGTGATCAGTAAAATTTTACATACGTGAAAAGTGTTGGACCTAAATTTTACTTTAAGACCACATCTCTCTCTACACGTTTGGGAGTATGGCTTCTGTTTACCTAAATGGGTTTTCAGAAACTTTCTTTCCCTGAGTTTCCATAGCAAACTACTCAATCAATCAATCATTGGGGGCATACGCCGGGGGGCGCGTCGCCTCGCCCACCCTACGACGCCACTCCCGGGGGTCACCACGCGCGAGTTCCCATGCAGGCTCCTTTCCCATACCAAGCAGCTCTCGACAAGAAACATCAACTTGCCCCAGCCACGAGCCTTGTGGGCGCCCCCTTGGCTTCCTCCACGCCGGATTGTCTCTTACAGATACAACCCGATGGGAAGGATCGGTTTCAGGGTAGCGTGCCACATGCCCATATAGCCGAAGTTGGCGCTGACGGACTATGCAGGTAATAGGCCTCGATTCAGTCTCACGGTGCAATCGCTGATTTGACACGTAATCATCCCAGCGATACCTCATGATTCTGCGAAGACACTTATTACCAAAGGCATTGATTCGTCTCTTCAAGTCACTATTTAGTGTCCATGTCTCACAACCATAGAGTAAGACAGGGATCACAAGCGACTTGAAGATCCGGATCTTTGTCCTCCTGCACAGGTACCGACAACGCCAAATACTCCCGCTGAGCGAGTCCATAACACCGTGGGCTATGCCAATCCGTCGTAAGACTTCTTGACGTGACCCGCCGTCATTATGGACTGCGCTACCAAGGTATGTAAAACTTTCCAAGATCTCAATGTCCTTGCCACACGCATGAACAGACTGTACTGCTTCATCTAGTAAGTCTCCAAATACCTGGACCTTGGTCTTGAGCCAGGAGACCTCAAGTCCCAAAGGCTTTGCCTCCTCGTGCAGCGCCTCGAGAGTCATCACCAGGACCTCCAGCGACTCAGCAAAGATTACTGCATCATCGGCAAAAACAAGATCAGTGATCTTGGTGCAAACTACTACTTATGGAAATATATTATATTTTTGGTAGGAAGGAAAGTGTATAGTACAGGAGATACTAACCTAAACGCACGTTCAAACTTACTAACCTACGCTAATTTAAACTAATCCCACGTTATAGCCTAACAAAAGCCTAATCCTCATTGTAAAGTATCCGCGGCAAGGAAAAAACAGACGATTCAGGTCACAAGAAAAAGAGTTAGGCACAAATAAACACGTCTCCCTCCTCCTTATATATATAACGTTATATATATGAAAACAATAATTATTCGCGATGGATATTGAACATGGATGGTCATATAAAACATTTCCCAGAATCGAATATGGTAAACAGAAACCATACTCCCAATTGTGTAGAGAATCCTGCTCATAGAGTAAAACAAGTGATTGTGGGACCTTCGGACCCTTGTATTGATGTTTGTATCGTGTTGTTGCTGTCGTTGGTCAATGGTCAAAGTGCCACGGGGTAGACCACGTCCCGTGTGATTCCAACCCTTTGTGTTCCGTGTGATTCCAACCCTATGTGTTCCGCGTGATTCCAACCCTTTGTGTTCCGTGTGATTCCAACACACACACTCACACACGCACAAAAACGTTAAGGTCCATGAGTCTACGGAGTTTGTGGAATACGGCATGACGTTACCGCAGAGTATTTCCTGTAATCTAATCTCTGAAAAAAAGTCTTTTGCCCAAAACCCACCTTCAAAATGATTCAATCGACATGGGACCGCTTACCACCTACGATTTATGGGCGATTTTTTGAGCTTACTCGCATCCAAATTGAATTTACAGTTTCGGCTACGCAAAACAGACACACAGACAGACACACAGACACACGGCTACTCCTATAGTATATTAGATGATCCAAACTGGATAGTTCATGGCCACCCCGCACTAGATATGTGTCCAACCTTGGCCACCCCAGTAACATTTTTTTTGCAGCGCCACTGCTACTATTTACAACATCAAGACCAAGTAGTGGGCACTAGCAGAGTGGTTAGCGCCTCTGAGTGGCGTTCTCGGTGCTAGTACCGAGGTGTTTTGGTACTTTGGTGCGTGGCGTTTTGGTACTGGTTGAGTTGGTTACCGGTTGAGTTGACACTGGTTGAGATGGTCGTTGGTTGATATTGTCACTGGTTGAGTTGGTCACTGGTTGAGATTATCACTGGTTGAGATTATCACTGGTTGATATGGTCCCTGATTGAGTTTATACTGGTTGAGGTAGCACTGGTTGAGTTGTTACTGGTTGAAGTGATATGGAACCGAACTAGAGACAAGGCTAGAAAATGATAATATATTAATGTTGAATGGTAATGTTGAAAAATAAGAACTGTAATAAAAACTTATCTATAATAATATAAGCGATAGTGTGTGTGTGTGTGTGTGTGTGTGTGTGTGTGTGTGTGTGTGTGTGTGTGTGTGTGTGTGTGTGTGTGTGTGTCCGCGATAGGTTCCGCCCCCAGTGACGCAATCCCATCACATGGCACAGTTTTGGAACCAGGTCGACCAGGGGCACATTTTAAGCCGACTTATGGGATGATCCGATCACTTTTAATTTATTTTTATTTTTAGTAGCCTATTAGCGAGAATTGTGAAAAAAAAATTGGGGTTGCGAGAATTGAGGAAACCTTGATGTAGGGTGATGGGTAATGGGTGAGTGAATGGGTGGGGTGATGGGTAATGGGTTTGGGGTAATGGGTGAGTGAATGGGTGGGGGATAATGGGCTGGGGGTGATGGGTGATGGGTGAGGGAATAGGTGGGGGGTGATGGGTAATGGGTGAGTGAATGGGTGTGTGGTGATGGGTAATGGGTGAGTGCATGGGTGGGGGGTGATGGGTAATGGGTGAGTGAATGGGTGGGGGTAGGGTACGCCGTAAAACAAAAATTCTCTTTCTCAACTTTGGCATGCCAATTTCCTATGTAAAATAGAATTCTAAGACGATTTTATCTGGTTCCATTTTTGCATTTGAGCAATTCTTATTATGCAAAATCGCACTTTTATATTGCACCCTTATCGAATAATGCTTAAATTAGTACGCAGTGTCCGGTTGGTCCTGTGTATTGCATCATGCACCAATATGAGTTCCAAATGACTAGCGCGGTAAGCTCTTTCTGATCAGTTGGTTCATCAGGCACTACATCACAGTGTCACAGCCTCTACGTTGGCCTAGAACGTGTCCATCATGTCCTTCTTAGATCTGAAGCAGGGCATGGTCTCCCGGTGGTGGGCCCGAGCCCGAATGAACCCGTCTCTGGCCTGCTGCCCCACCACTGCTGCCGCAGTCTCTGTCACCTGCTTCACGACTCTTTCGGTGCTCTGAGTGTGGATAGAGAACTCTGGAACCTCGTACGGTTTGACCAGGATCTCCTGGATCTGATCCCCGGACAGTGAACAGGTGAATGCCGGCTCGTGCACCTGGCCAGGCTGCCAGCTGATCAGTGTCTGCAAGCTGGTGGCTGACAAGCTCAGCTTGGGTGTGATGCGAGGTCTTACACTGGTGTCCCCATACTCCTCGCCAGCCCTCACCTTCAAAATCTGGGTCACGGCGAACCTGCGGTCGTCCTCACTCTGACTCGCCATCAGCGAGAGGAGGACACATTCTGAGTGTGCGAACCATGCTCCTGTCCGCACGTAGAAGGTCACAGCTGTTTGGACCTTCTTGGGCTGCGACCTCATCACTCTGAGCTGCGTGGGGATGTTCTTGGGGCCGTCCTCTAGTCTGTGGTGAACCTTGATGTCGTAGTAGAGTTTGAAGTACACCTGCAGGCAGTACTTGACTAGGATTTCCAGGGTGTTCAGTTCTTTGCCAGTCAGTCCATGCTTTCTGGTCCACATGTACGCGAGCGACTGGGCCGTGGTGAGCCATCTGGAGTGGGACACCTTGCCACACTTGATCTCCTGCAGCTCGGACGGGAGAACGCCCCGCTTCACAGCCTGGACCAGCTGGTAGGAGACCTGCTGGTCAGTGGACATGTTGACAGGATATACTCCGGTATCTCCGTGAGATCTTCACCGCCTGGCACTCCTCTGAACTCTGCGTTGTACTGCATCTCATTCACGCTGGACAGCAGACTGCACACTGGACCCGTGAAGATGTCAGATGAGGTAGGCCCGTCGATGCTGGTGATAAGGTGGCGCAGGGGCAACTCGTTTGTGTGCAACACGCATATACTCCAGAAGAGCTTGCGTCCCAGCATCTTCTCCTAATGGGCGTGAGTACCACCCTTCCACCCCGTGTTGGCCCTAGTTGAGTCACCTTGCAGTACGATCAGTGAGTCGGTGGAGTCGTGTGTCACCAGCAGATCATAGAGAGCCTGAGCCACCTTGAACGCAGGCTTCTCAGGCGGCACCGGGTCCTCTGGTACAAAGTGCCTAAGGTACCTTCCAGATGGCTCCTCTGTCACTGACACATGCTCCTCCCTGATCAACCTTGGGTGCAGTTTCCCATAGCTGTTGGGCACCATCGCCCTGGTCTTGTCCTTCCTCCCATCGTAACCCAATCCAACTATTTTGGTACCCTGGTTAGGGTACGCCGTATAACAAAAAAAAAAATTCTCAACTTTGGCATGCCTGCCAATTTCCTATGTAAAATGGAATTCTAAGACGATTTTATCTTGTTCCATTTTTGCATTTGAGCAATTCTTACTATGCAAAATCACACTTTAAGCTATGTTCTGCATATAAATATAAAAGTCCATTTTTGCATAGCAAGAAGTGCTCAAACCAAAACGTTGAATAGGACAAACCACCCTTAAAATTCAATTTTGCATAAGAAAACACCCTGTCAAATTCGAAATAATCTATATTTCACTTTTCATTGGACCTACGGCGTACCCAAGTGGGGGGTGATGGGTAATGGGTGAGTGAATGGGTTGGGGGTGATGTGAATGGGTTGGCGTTAATACATACATTTCTACATCCATGATTTCAGAAAAGTTAGAAGGGGCTATCTGGGTGGTCTGTGTTTGGTGGGCCGAAGGCCCACCAATAGCCCTCCGCAGGAGCTAGCCAAAAAGTCCGCCCAGAGGGCGGCTCTGCGGCTAGTGTTATATATTTTTAACTTATATATATATATATATATATATATATATATATATATATATATATAATATATAATATATATATATATATATATATATATATATATATATATATATATATATATATATATATATATATATATATATATATATATATATATATATATATATATATATATATATATTATATATATTATATATATATATATATATATATATGATATTAAACTTATATATATGATATATCTTTACCTGCAAGACAGTCTTGAATGTAGACGCATAAAGGTGCGTCTTATTCTCCGAAAATGTAAACTATATACGGATACCCGAACATTACGAATATATATATATATACGTATATATATATATATATGTATATATATATATATATATATATATATATATATATATAATATATATATATATATATATATATATATATATATATATATCCATCCATCTATCCATCCACTCATCCATCCATCCATCCATTCATCCATCTATCCATCAATTTGTCCATCCATTCATACATACATACATATAGTATCCAGTTTTTTCTGTGGTAAATTATGCCTACACACATGTATAAGTATTTTTGCTGATCTTAAATATATGAAGAGATGAAAAGTTTGCTTTCTGTTTTATGAGGTTAACCTATAGAGTATAGACCATGGGGTAGGTGGCGATTGTCGTCCTCCTAGCGCGGGGCAGTGTTGATAAATTTAGCTAAAATACGAATGTGTTATTTTTATCAATGCCCTGTTTGGCATTTTTAGACAACATATTTTATATTGTTTTACCACCGCCAATATTTTCTCATCATTGTTAAACAAACTAGAAGTGTCTACATTTACGCACGGCAGTACTATGATGCTAGGAGGAGGTGTTATTGTTGGCCCACCGGGCGCACTTATTAGTGCAGGTAATACAGTTGACCTGGAACTGAGTGTCCGCCTCGCCTCGCACCATCACATGCACACTCCAAGCACACTCCTTCATCCAAGCATGCAGACAAGGGGAAGTCATTCAAAGCACTTCCTTCCATCACCATGGTCAGCTAGGGTCTGCAAGGTGGAATGAAACGTAAGGCAAGGAATGCCGTCAATCACTGAACACAATAATAACGCCACAAAAGTACAAATAATGGCGGGACATGAAAGGGCGGGCATTTCCGCGACCCGAAGCTCTCCGCCCTTTGCGGGAATTCCCGTTTCCCGAGGTTTATGGGTTAAGCATTACATAAACTCTATACTTTCATTAACAGCATTAAACACTTTTCTCTGTCCGTAACGTTATAAAATGGGATTTATCCTCAACTTTCAAGACCTTCTAATTATGGAAGATTTGTATGAATGAGGGGATGAAGAATGGAAGGAAGGGGGAATATTGATCAATAGATTCTTCTTCATATTTACCCTTAAGGAATTATTCAAGGTTGACTTGTTAGATGAATAGAATGATTGTTGTAATAAATTATACATACAATATATAAATTAATTTAGTTTTTGGAGGCTCGTGTACATTCCTTAAGAAATGTATTATTATTCATAATCTCTACTTGGTATTTCTCACAGGAAATGAAACTGTCATATCCTGACTTGAATGTCCCTGACCCAAATGACTGGGTCCCCGTCACCAAGAACATTGCTGTCATCAACACTGTCATGGGCAAGGTGGGTTTTGAGTGTAGCCAGGAACATACCTGATATTAAGTTTTAGTGCAGTAAAGGGCTTGAATAGTGTGTGACTGTGTGTTGTGTGGTGATATTAAAGTGTTTATGAATTGCGAGGTAGCATCTATTGAGAAAAACACAAGTTATATAGTTGAGAGACTAAAGCATAGTACGTTACTTTGTTATTTTATGTTAAGATAAGGTTATGACAAAAGGTAAACGTAAGATTGTCTGTGAGAGAAGAATCATAACATTTCAGGAACAGGGAGTGTGTGCATCAATACAAATATAATATTATAGATTGAAGGCCATTCCCTTTGTGTGGAATTACTAGTTAAAAATATCAGTTAAACATTGATGTACAGGTAGTTCATCAGTAGTCATTTGGTGAGCATGTGCACTCAAATGATAATACAAATGTTATTTTAATCATTAAAGCGATGATGTCTTCCATGTGTGTGTGTGTGTGTGTGTGCAGTCCCAAAAGGAAGGCAGCATGAAGGAGGAGGATGGTAGTTGCTCACCAAACATTCTGGAGGCTGAAAGAAACCTTAAGTATCCCACACATGTTACAAGCAGTGAGTTCATAGTGGTGTTTATAAGTGTTTTGTTTGGCCGTCTAGATAGTAATCATTTCAATAGAACTGTTAACGCTTGTCACAAAACTAGTTTCATCTCAAGTGATGATATAGGTTGTCAATTGTCTTTTTTTTTCTTTCAATTCAAATGGTAAGTCTAGGCTTGACCTTCATTCACGTTCCACCTATTAACTTAGATACATCGTTTTGATTATGATAATGCCAAGCGATAAGTCTGTTTTCAATAAATTTCTGAATATGCTTGTAGATAATTTTCAGCTAATAATAATTTGCTCATTTCATTAACTTTTTTAACTTATTGAGCGCAGCAATCTGCCTTCTTTTAAATAATTTATTGTGTTATTTAATGATAGCTTTTGTGCTACAGAAATCTGACTTGCCTTTCAGTTGACTTTGTGCTGGAAAAGACAGTTGATGCAGCGAGAGACTGCAACACTCTTGAATACATAAGAGACAGTGCCAAGAATAATGTAAGTATATTCCATCACACTATATGTATAAGTATATGCTTTAAAACCTAATTCTTAAATATTTTGTAATTTCTTTATTTTATTTATACATTTATGCCTATAGTGCCTGTGGGCAGTGACCCAGGGCTCGGATGATAGGTCCTGGAGGTTCACTTGAGGGCTGTGATGGTTGGCCCTCGCCCGTGGTGACGCAGGCAGGATTTTTATAGTGACACCTGTGATTAAAGGCTCATGCCGCCCCCCTTAGTCTTCCGATGCACTCGCAGTCGTTATGGACAGCATGTGGGTGTTCTCAGGCCACTGGACGGTGCAGAAATATTTTAAGTGGATCTATGGGTTTCACTCGGGGAACGAACTCGGGTCTTCGAGAACGCCACTCGGTGACACTAACCATTCTGCTACCGCCTCTCCAATTTTGGGGTACTTTTGCCGTACAATTCTTACAGACTAGATAACTGACTCAAACAAAATTATTAATTGGCAAGCAGTGAATTCCAGGGTTAAGTTGGCAAGATATGAATGATAAGATAATATATATTTGAGCTTGAAAAATAAGATTGTGATCGGAGGAGCCTAACGGAGAAAGCAGTTTCAGAGTTTGCAGAAGGGTTAGAGGTTCGGACAAGGTCAAGAATGTTGGGCGTGTCTCCAAGGCGGTCAGGTATACGGGTAGAGTGCTGCACCAATTGTACTAAGTCCTGGAGGATAACAAAGGTGTTGGCTTGTTCACTAGGTTGGTCAGTGAAAGAATATGGAAGATAAAGCTGGTGGTGAACAGTGTAATCTTCAAGAATGAAAATTTCTGCAAAAGGAAAATGAGGTGATATTATGTGCTCCACTTTGGATGTTAAATAGTCAAATAAAATAAATAGTCCGGGGAGTTACAGTAAAGGTAAAGATGGGGGCATACGCTATGCTGCGCGTGGCCTCGGTGCTCATCTCCGTCGCATTAGCCCTGGAGCCTATGGTTGGTGAGAACCTGTTACCCCGGGACACAGGGGTAGTGTGACATTCTGGTTACCACAGTTGCCCTCCCCAGGTTTCTCCAGGTACCCATTTATCAACCCCGATAGGTATGATATACAGTTGTATGACCTGGTCGTCGACTTGCCCTGGTTTGGATTCAAACCAGGGCTCGCAGATTTGTATCTAGGCGCTCTAGCCACTACACCACGGAGACGACGTTCGAAGAGTTAGGTAAGAGATATACAGCCCATATATATATTTAGTAAGAGAGTGACATTCAGATCGAAGCCAAATAGTAGACAATTCTGAAGATTCAAGACCGTGGGCACGAGAGCAGGTGATGTCGTTGCGTAAATATACGCAACAACCAGCTTTGGATTTAAAATGATAATAAAGAAAGTTAGAGGAAGCCGAATAGGGACTGTTGTCAGTGCTCACATATACTTGTGTTTCGGTTTTATTTACATCTATAACTTCAATGTTACATCTACATTATCTACTAGGTATGGTTCTTCTTGCACTGTGAGTATTTTTTCCATATTTTGTTTTATTAGCAGTAAGATACAGTAAATTCCCCGCTACATGTCATTTGGTACTGAGGTGATTGGTAATGAAGTCAAATGATCCTCAACACATTTCGGTCTCAAGTCATATGAGACCCAAGCCAATTGGGTATCAGGTCAAAGCGTAACCTATTCAACCTGGACCTTGTCTAACCTGACCCTGACACACACACACACACACACACACACATACACACACACACACACACACACACACACACACACACACACACACACACACACACACACACACACACACACACACACACACATACATAACACACACACACACTCACACACTCCTTAAAGGTACTCCGTAGTGTAGTGGTTAGCACGCTCGGTTCACAACCGAGAATTCACGGGTTCTATCCCCGGGTGGAGCAAAGAGAGATGGGCGGTCTTCATAAAACCCGAGCCCCTGTCCACCCAGCAGTGAATGGATACCGGGTGCTAGTCGGTATTGGTCGTTATCGGTTGCGTGAAGATAATTGAAGTACGGACATGTGTGTTGGAAAGAACATTTTTGAGGAAAAAGGGTAAGGGAGATTATAGCAAGTGAGATTTAGATGTTAATGGATGGGGCAGGTGTGAGGAGGTCATTTGAGGAAGCTGGCCAGGTGACTGGTTAAGGAATCGGGTGAGGTCTAGAGTGTGACTTATAGGTGCAATACAGTACCTTTGTCACACACACACACACACACACACACACACACACACACACACACACACACACACACACACACACACACACACACACACACACACACACACACACACACACACACACACACACACACACACACACACACACACACATCTTTCTTCGCTGCGCCCGAGGATCGAACCCGGGACTTGGCGTCCCCCTGTGTGTGTATGTACGTGTGTGTGTGTGTGTGTGTGTGTGTGTGTGTGTGTGTGTGTATGTGTGTGGTAGTGTGTGTGTGTGTGTGTGTGTGTGTGTGTGTGTGTGTGTGTGTGTGTGTGTGTGTGCATGCGTTTTGTTTCAAGAGCTATTTTGTCTTTCCCGTCACACTAAGGTGTGACATGACCTATCTTGATTGTTGGGAGAGAGAGAGAGAGAGAGAGAGAGAGAGAGAGAGAGAGAGAGAGAGAGAGAGAGAGAGAGAGAGAGAGAGAGAGAGAGAGAGAGAGAGAGAGAGAGAGAGAGAGAGAGAGAGAGAGAGAGAGAGAGAGAGAGAGAGAGAGTGCGCCGATGGGAGGAGAAGGCAGGACTTACGCATAATATTCACTTGCCAATCATGCAATACTATTTTTTTCTACTTACGTAGTTACAATTTGCACAGTAGCTCTACATTTTTTTCAACTACTATTAAATTAATAGATAAAACTTACATTGGCACACTCCAACATATGCAACTATTTTGAATCCATAGATTTATGTATGTATACTGTATATATATGCACATTTATATGCATATGTATGTATGTATGTATTTGTAAAAAAAATCACAACGAAGAGAGAAAGCAGCAACAGTTGTAACATAGGGTCGTGAATGTAATGCATCAAATCAAACTGGGTCGCGATGAAAAAAGTTTGCAGAAAGAACACTGCCCTAGAGAACACTGCCCTAGAGAACACTGCCCTAGAGAACACTGCCCTAGAGACACACTTACTCTACAAGTTTCTTGTTTGCTAACTTCTAACACATTTGATACGTCTGTTTCATTATTTTTGTTATTGTGTGGTGATATTTTGTGCTTTTGTGTGATACCTACACACACATAAACACACACACGTAGTACATATATACAGACATACTCAAAGTCTCCCGTTCTCTGCTTCAGTTTAAGAAAAACATAAATATTTTGTGCCACTAGTTATTTTTCTGTGTCCTTATTTCCTCTGTTCTTGCAGTCTGTGAGTTTGTTAGTCACTTTGAGCATGTCACTGGAGGATGTCTGTTCTTTGTTCTGTACCCTTGTTTGCAGGAGGGCTGGATCCTTGCACACCCTTTCCCCTCACATCTGCAGGAAGGCTGGATGGAGCCTTGCACGCCCTTTCCCCTCACCTATGTAGGAGGGCTGAAGACTTACACGCCTTTTCCCCTCACCTCTAC
The DNA here is from genome assembly GCA_016584305.1 of Chionoecetes opilio. NCBI lineage: Eukaryota > Metazoa > Arthropoda > Malacostraca > Decapoda > Majidae > Chionoecetes > Chionoecetes opilio. The sequence continues at coordinate 189,369 of JACEEZ010013567.1, read as the reverse complement.
GTGAGGGCTGGAACCTGGCACGCCCTTTCCCTTCACCTCTGCAGGAGGGCAGGAGCCTTGCACTCCCTCTCCCCTCATGCCTGTAAAAGGAGCGGCAGTCCTAATACTCCCTATCCCCCTCACGTTGCTGGAGCGCTGGTGCTTGCGACCCCATTCAAAGCCGTCTCTATGTAAAAGCCTGCGTCTGGGAGAGCGGGATGGACGTGACGTCAATTGCAGAGTCTGCTCCACAAGTCAGTAGGAACAGAGCTTTCAGCGAGTGAGGATGTACGGGCGGTACGGCTCTCATTGCACCCACCTTCCACCCACTCTTCGCCATTTAATATTTTGCTCAAAAACATTTTACATGGAGAATATCAATAGAAGCGGAATTTAATTCGCATTCCATTGATATATTTCGTTTACTGATAAATGAATTGGCAACATGCATAAATTAGCGTTAACTAAATACATAACATCATGAAATCGGGTAATTTCCTATCTAATATATGTTTATCAGTATAAAAGATATACTGTTATCTTTGGAAATGTTTGTTCTATAATATTATCAAATAAAAAACTGTAAAACACACTAAATAAATGCCATTATGAGACTTTCAAGAAATATGCATGAACTTAAACTCTTCGCCATTTAATATTTTGCTCGAAAACATTTTACATGGAGAATATCAATAGAAGTGGAATTTAATTAGCTTTCCATTGTTATATTTTGTTTTCTGATACATGAATTAGAACCATACATACATTAGCGTTAACTAAATAAATAACATCATCAATCGGGAAAAATTCCCAGATTTCATGATCTTTTTAGTTAGTTAACGCTAATTTATGTATGGTTCTAATTCATTTATCAGAAAACAAAATATAGCAATGGAAAGCTAATTAAATTCAGCTTCTATTTATATTCACCATGAAAAAAAAAAATCAGCAAAATATTAAATGGCGAAGAGTTTAAGTTCATGCATATTTCTTGAGAGTCTCATAATGGCATTTCTTTAGTCTGTTTTATGGCTTTTTATTTGATAATATTATAGAACAAACATTTCCGAAGATAACAATATATCTTTTATACTGATAAACATATATTAGGTACGAAATTACCCGATTTCATGATGTTATGTATTTAGTTAACGCTAATTTATGCATGCTGCTAATTCATTTATCAGAAAACAAAATATAGTAATGGAAAGCTAACTAAATTCCGCTTCTATTGATATTCTCCATGTAAAATGTTTGCAAGAAAAATATTAAATGGCGAAGAGTTTAAGTTCATGCATATTTCTTGAGAGTCTCATAATGGCATTTCTTTAGTGTGTTTTACGGGTTTTTATTTGATAATATAGAACAAACATTTCCGAAGATAATAATATATCTTTTATACTGATAAACATATAATTAGGTAGGTAAACTTGTCATCTCGGTGGCCTCGTACAGACTCTGTCCATGACGTCATCAATCTCAGGCGCAGGCTTTTACATACAGACGGTTTTGCCCCATCCCCCTCTGATGCGTGCTGGAGGATTGGAAGCCACGTGACAGCCTCCCCTCTTTACTGCTGCTACATGTTCACCCCCACGCGCCCACCACCCCAATCTTCTCCTACTTTCACTCACTATACCCACCAAACATCGACATTACGGGACGATGCCGGCCAGCATCGGCAATCCGGAGTTTATTGTATTGGGGCGACATCTTTAAATGCGGCTGCCAGTACTGGTTCGATTTATTTAAGTTATCCGCATGCACCGCGGCAGGCAGCGGCCCAATTAATTTTATAAAGCGAGCCGATTATGTGCCCGATATTGGACCATAATTATTTCTCTAGTATTGGACCGCTTCAGTATTCTGATTCATTTTATATAATGGAACGATTATGGGTATTGTAACCATGCCGCTTCTTCCAGTATCGTGCCGATATAGAATCTTAAATGTTTGCCAGTGTTATCCCTGTGGATCTTTAGTGCCTTATACTGAACAATGATTGCAAAGCTACTATGTTTTGCCACGGTATATTGTGAAAGAAGGTTTAATAAGGGGGAGGCTGCTTGATGCGCCTTCCCCTTATTAAACCTTTCACAATATACCGTGGCAAAACATAGTAGCTTTGCAATCATTGTTCAGTATAAGGCACTAAAACTCCACAGGGATAACACTGGCAAACAATTAAGACTACATTGGTACAATGCACTGGAAAATATAAAAATATTACATAATATGGATATTATAGAATAATATTCCATTGATGTTCGTTATCACTTAAAACGAAACATAAATGTTTGCTATAAAACAGCTAACAATTTTAGAGCAAAAATTGTATTATGTTATGGCAAAATATTAACAGCTAAGCAAAAATTAGTCATTAATCATACTTTTCAAAATATGCCTATTTGAAAAACATGAACATACACACACATTCAAACACAAAATCTATTTTACTCAAGTTTATCAAAATAAGTTGATACAAAAGTAAAGTAATAGAACACATGGTCATCTTCACATGGCCATCCTCTTAAAATAAGAGATTTAATGAAACATTTTCTATGGTAAAAAAAAGACAAATAATTCCTCTGACAATATAATACTCTGTCATTTTGGACTTTGTATTCAACCAGATTTCAAACATGAAGATGTTTATAAGCATTAAAGCTCTTGTAAGCATTAAAGACTCAAACATTGATGCTAAGTAAATAAATCAGGGTATATACGTATATATATATATATATATATATATATATATATTATATATATATATATATTATATATATATATATATTATATATATATATATATATTATTTATATATATTATATATATATATATAATATATATATATATATATATATATATATATATATATATAATATATATATGTATAATGGTAAACATCAAAGAAAATTATAGAAATGTAATTCTGCCATCCGAGAAAACAAATATTTACCTATTACTGATACCTATATTTTATCAGTTTGATTAATTGATATGTAGTATATATATATATATATATGGTATCTTAAGACCTCTTAAAATAAGAGATTTAATTAAACATGTTCTATGGTCAAAATTAAAATAAATAATTCCTCTGAAAATATAATACTCAGTCATTTTGGACTTTGTATTCAACCAGATTTTATACATGAAGACTAGGGAGACTAGGAAAGTTCTCTTGTAAACATTAAAAATCATCAGACACCTGAACCTATTTTTCAAAAGTCCAAATGTATTTTCAATAACACATCTTGTCTTTGAAAGTTTCTTATTGAATGTTATTTCAGCTGGGGTTAAGTTCCCAAAATCCTTGAATGAATCATCAATCCAGTCTGCAGAGTAAAGGCTAAATCGCCAACTATGTGCATATCATATCGTGGGAGATAATCGTTTGGTAATCTTACTACTTTCTCTTGCAATGAACTTAAAGCTAAACATCTTTGGTCATGTATACGCCAGCAAAACCTGCAGAAATGTAAGTAAATTTTTTCTTAGCATCACAAACAGCCAGTAGATTTATGCTGTGTTTCATGGTCCTGTCTAGGTAGGTACTCGTTATGCCGAATGGCAGGAGGGCAAATTTTAATGTGCGAGCCATCAATGCTCCCAAGAACCCCAGGCAATCCAACTACATCCTTGAATTCCTGTTGTCTTTTCAAAGTTTGTTGGCCATTTAAGAACATAAGAACATAAGAAAATAAGGAAGCTACAAGAGGCCGCGAGGCCTACACGTGGTAGTTCCTGTCACCTAACACTACCTACATCCACCTTTCTCCCATCCATGACCCATAGCTCCCCTTAGCTCCATGACTCAGCATAACTACCTTCACTGACCATTCATCATTACCACCTATTTTGAACCTTTTCCCAATTTCTTTGGCCATTTAGACTTATGCCACTTGAATCCTAATCTAGTAGCCTAAGAGGCGTAAGAACTAGTTCCTCCTCTCCTTATAAACCCATCCACCTTTACATCCCCATCCAGAACCATCCCACTCCGCGTTTAACTCCCGAATGACTAACTAATATCCTGTCTCTGAGACATCATTTTACCACCCTATTTTAACCATTTTTCTCCTTTCTGCCTATTCTCCTTTACACACTTGAATCCATCCTTAAGGGATCCAACCCTGTTAAAGCGTAGAGCTTTTGCTAACCTTCTTTTTAACATCCCTTATCTATTAAAAATTGCTAACAATTGTGTGTGCACTGCGATGTACTCGAGTGAAGAGGTTAATACAATGTCTTTTATTTGCTAAAAGTGGCTATGTGTAAACATCTTGGTGTTTTCTCTGCTACTTTCTGACACATAAATAGCATCTTAATATGAGAAGAGAAACTGAACGGGCTATCAGGGGCCTTTGATATATTATTGTTGAAGACTGCCAATCATTCGTCCTCGAACGCTCGTACAAGAGTTGTTGTGTCCGTGACCTAGTTGAACTGAAAAGATGGTTTAAAGTTATTATATTTGCTAAAACAATAATTGTAAACATCAGTAGATGTGATTCTTCTCATGCCTTGCGGAACAGAGGAATAACTTGCTGCAAAGAGAGCATATGAGGGTTAAGCGGCTTTGGATAGTTAATGTTGGACGAACCAGAGGCATCAGTTACCTCAACGCATCAGTAGAAGGCTAGAGCATTCATACCGTGGGTTAAAGCGGAAAAGAAGGGTAAAGTTAATCGAAATTATAAGTAACAAATTATAAAGCATAAGGACGGCATAAAAGTGAGGTTGCGGAACAGAGGCCGTAAAGTTAACCTAAACTAATAGAAAATATTAGAGGCTTAGACGGCATAAAAGTGAGGTTGCGGGACAGAGGCCGTAAAGTTAACCTAACTGAAGAGTATAGAAAATATTCAAGAATTTCCAATAAATTAAGTTCAATGGCATCATTTCAGTATTGGGTACCAATATATTTTATCCAAAACGTTTATTTCTTATCAAAAGGAGTATTTATAACCTATACAACAGCCGCAGGAGATGCAATATAACAACAGAAGTGTCTGGAGGGGGGTAGCGAAACCCCCCTAGCAAGGTTAGGTAACGTAATCAATGTCCAGGTTAGGTTAGTGAACTAGCAGGGAGGTCTAGGGGGGAGCAGCACCCCCCCCCCCAGTTAGGTTATGAAAGTATTGGTCAATAGGGAGTATTGGTTGAAACTGCAAAATTACCGCATTTTCAACCAATACTCCCTATAGACCAATACTTTCCTAACCTAACTGGGGGGGCTGCTCCTCGTTAGACCCCCCTGCTATTTCACTAACCTAACCTGGGCATTGATTACGTTACCTAACCTCGCTGGGGGGTTTTGCCCCCCCAGACACCCCATGTGTTATTTTTCATATTCGCCGGCTGTTGTAGGGGTTAGAAATACTCCTTATGATAAGAACGAAACGTTCAGGATACTTACAACCACCGATCGTGTATTGGTTTAAACTGCACTTAGACAGAAACTGTATATTTACCTATATCGCCATAATTATTCATTGGGCAATGCGCCATGGGAAATGGGGTTCAAAAGACTCAGAATGAGGAGATCAACACGATGAAACAGGTTACAATTGTCAGGCTCGAGGATGACCTAAGTCTTAGTAATACTGAAAAAAATAAGATGTAGACCACAGATCTTGCAGCTTATTTGGTAATAATGGACGAGGACTTCGCGGTCGTTTTCAGAGACACCGACTATTTTTTCCTGGCCTACAATAGGTGCTTTTTCTAATGGAGATAGTTTTATTTTGCGCAAAGCCATAAAAATGTTTTTTTTTAATCTTCACCGAATGTTATGGTACCTTTTCCATTAAAAACACTGTATCTCCATCAGAAAAAGCGCTAAAACTTTGCCGGGAAAAATTAGTCAGGGTCTTATAGGTTTTAATGAAACCTAACCTAACCTTATAGGTCTTATTGAAACCTAAACTAACCTTATAGGTTTTAATACAACCAAACCTAACCTAACCTTAACCACAAAGTATACCTAACCTAACCTTATAGGTTTCATTAAAACCTATAAGACCCTGACTAATTTTTCCCGGCAAAGTTTTAGTGCTTTTTCTGATGGAGATACAGCTATAGTGTTTCTAATGGAAAAGGTACCATAAAATTTGGTTTTTTTTTTTGTTGTTGAAAACTATGTGTTTGCGCAAAATAAAACTATTTCCATTAGAAAAAGCACCTATTGTAGGCCAGGAAAAAATAGTCGGTGTCTCTGAAAACGACCGCGAAGTTCTCGTCAATTATAACCAACCGCAGAGAGGCGGAGTCACAACATGAAAATATCATCGTGTCTTACCTCCTTGTGTCTGCCAGAGCATGCATGCCGTAGCGGAGATGGTAGGTAGCAAGTCCTCGTCCCTGTCTTCGTCTTCTTCGAAAGTAAAGTCGAAGTAAAGAAGACTGCACAATTCCAATAACACTGCGTCTTGTGCAACGCCATTCTTGCTGTTGTTGTTTTAGGGCTGCGAGGATCCCTTGGGGAACACTATGAGCCCTGGTGATGTCCTATGGTAATGCATTATATGCCACGCCATGCTATCACAGGCGTGGTAGTTGACCTGTCTTCCTCAGGAAGGCACAGGTGAGGCAGATTACAGCGTGTTGGCGGGAGGGGGGACGCCAGCCGTTGTTATGGGGAAGATTCAACTAACGCCACCAGATGTCTCTCGTGGTGTTTTGAACTGATGGGCGATGTTTGAATTTCACAAATCGTTCAAGTTGCCGCTTATTTTGATGCTTAGAATGTGTTTTCAGCAAATACACAAACACACAAACAATTGTAACCCATATTGTGTGCAATAACTGTCAAGTGAACACTATATAATATATATCGTTTCAGTACTGTTTGGCTATATCGCCCTGACATCGTCCTGGTCATTCTGGCCCGACAAAGGCAATTCATATTAGATATGTATTGGCATGACACACAGTTGCCATCATCCCCGCAGTTCCGTTACTTGCCGGTATCGTCCCGTAATGTCGATGTTTGCTGGGTAGGTAGCTAGTAAAGGTTTACCCCCTCCGTACCGCGGTGTTTCTATTCACGTTCGTTGTGAGTTCCGCATGTGTTGGTGTGTAGTGTGTTGTAGGTGGTAGGTGAGTTTGCGTTTGTTTGTTTGTATTATATATATATATATATATATAATATATATATATATATATATATATATATATATAATATATATATATATATATATATATATATAATATATATATAGGTGCGTGAATGGTATTTTCTCCAATAATATTTATTTCTGATATGCAAGTTTTGTATTCATTATGATTTACTAGTGTTTAAGTATTCTTAAGTGTCTTGGTCGGAGTCTGGCTGGCATCAGCGCTGCCAACTCTTTCGTTTTCGCATTGTCCGCCGTCCCGTTGTCCCGTCCATTTCATTCAGTTTCATGTTCAGCACCCGTGACACGCGTGGTCTATTTTCAACTAATGTACTTGTTCAGCACATGTGTATTAAGCTTTTGTGGTCTGTTCTGCAAGTCTGTTGTCATTAAACTCCGTGTTTTCCACCAATGTCACGCGAGTAATCTCTTAGCAACATGTATTTGTTCAGTACATGCGTCTATCCCTTATGTGGCCAGTGCTACAAGTATGTTGTCATTAAATTCCGTGTTTTCCGCCTCTGCCACGCGAGTAGTCTCTTTGCAACGGTTATACTTGTTTCAACACATTTTCCTGTGGTATGTTGTACAAGAAGGTTGTCATTAGTGCACATATGTAGCTCACTTTCACTTTCAGCATACGAAAACGCCTATGTAGGTAGTGGTTAGGATGTTTGCACATATGTAGCTAGTTTTGCACATTTATGCCCAGTCCCTTGTAACATGTGTAATCAGTTTAATTATCAACACATTTTTAAGCCATTGTAGCGTGTGTGTTCTTTTTCTATGATCTATTTTTCCTGCTGTCTCGACAGACTATATTGTGTACTGTCTCTGCAGTGTTTGCCTGTTTCTGCTATTTTCCGTCCGTCTGGCGAAAAATGCCGCAATTTTTGCGAAGGACCCGGAAGCTATGTTTTTTCATAAAAGGTTCATAAAAGTCAAATCAGTCGTCAAAACATATTAGCCTGAGAATGGTCACGAAATTGAGGTTCTGGACCCAACTGTCTGTATGAAATTATGAAAGTTGCTGTGTTGTCATAAGTACACAGCTGATTTAGCCTTAAATTTAATGTAAATCTCTAAGCTCCTTTGCAGGATTAATTTTTCTTACGCACGAGTCAAAAGAAAGTTAGGATTGTTGATAAGTTACACATCATTGCGCACTCATGTTGACGGGTAAGACGTTCACAAATCTGTATTTATAATGCTCAGACCACGCAACGCATGTATTATTAGCATTTCTTTACCGCCTCTTTCATGATATCACCTCCTTAGTCTGCTTCTTACAAGGAATTAATGTGTGCACTAAACGACAATTATATTATAAGTTGGATTAGTTTAAAAGTAGGATACAAAATCACACTCATGAAACTTTTCTGAATCTAAAGAAATCTTATTTTGTAGATTTTGCTTCATTATTCTTTTAGTCTTGTACCCTTGAATATATGAACTTTTTATTGTATAACTATCGAACATTTAATTAATGTTCACACTTGCCTCTCATTCAGGTTCCAAGTCTCTGGGAAACATTACATGAACTGTTTATGAAGATGTCCAAGAGTATGGTGGTTGGAGAAATTATTTCTGCATCAAACAGTGGTGCTGAATACACCATCAGAAGGTAGGTATCAAGGTATCAGGCATAAAAGGGAGAACAGATTTATAGGTCTCTTCCTTTCGAACGGAAAGGTTGGAGAAGCCTTAGAACCACAATTTTTTCTGGTAATAAAAAAAAACGCAAAACAGGGCATGGAAACATAAAACAGTGACTAGGTAAAGAGGAATGGTGATGCCAAAAAAACTATTAAATTAATAAATTACGTCATTACAACTATAGTGTTTGACAGAGGATAAGAATTATATGGAAAAGATAGACTTGATGAATTTATATAATAAGTTCTGCTATGGATAACACAAGACTATTACACTAAGCATTTTGACCCGTTGTAAAACAACTATATAGCTATGAATCTCACTAAGACACATGTTTTGTGGGTCTAACCGAAACATTTTTTTTACACGCTTTCATTTCTTTTCAAAATATATTTTTTTTTACATGCATTTCAGAAACATGCCATTGGCGTCTCAAGAAGTTCAAAAAAGAAAATACACTCGAATAACATACATTTTTTTCCTCCATAGAAACAACTTGTACATATAATTCACAATTCGATCAGTAAAAAAATGTATTTAGCTAGTATAACATTATAAACCGTGAAGTGTTTGGATAAAGGATTTAATGCACAACTATAATCATATTCTAGAGCTTGCTGCCATAGCAATGTTCGACAGGTTTTCCGAAATGTAAACATACATCATGCCCTATCTGACCCTATTCATGTGGGGCTGACAAGGGTGAACACAGCAGTTCACACGTATGGCAGAGCAGTTATTATGTCAAGATTGTTAAATAGTGAAATCATCCATGACTTTCATCATTGTTTTATAATATATGTAAATAATATCACCCTAGCTAGTGCGAATAATAGTCTTTAAGCATCATCAATTAGGTTAGCTCCATCATGTTTTGTAGAAAGCTATCAGCGCCGGAATTTTGAATTCATCCTCAAAACCTGGGGCAAAAGAGTAACTAAGTTATTTTTGACCAATTTGGAAAGATATCTTTCCCATATTATAAGATATAAAGGTCATCCACCACAGGCTAGTGCGACGGAGATGAGCTCCGAGGCCATGCGTAGCTTATGGTTATGCCCCCATCTTTAGCTGTAATTCCAAAGTATAACCATCAGGCCTCCGCGTTAGAAATGCTGAATGAATTCCCGGTGGGCTTCGAACTTGTGACCTAAAGCTCACTACCTCCAGACGCTAACCACTTGGCTACCGTCTCCCCATATATGCTCTAGGGGTAACAAATAATAGTACTGTAAAATGAAGGAGTTTTATGTGGATTGGGAGAATTGAGATAACTGGAGTGTAGATAAGATATACACCGGTGCTATCCTCACGAGGAAGCTGCATGGGGCCAGCAACAGGCATCTGAAGAAAAAATGTAAAAAAAGACGTTTTTTAAATTAACTATTTCCAAACGAAATCATAAGCACATGTCCATTGAACAAAAAGCCATGCCAAAATATTTATGTCAGTAACGGTGTGGTGTTAAGAAACGGGAAAAATAGATATTGCAAATATATCAACTTTGATCATGGTAACTGACAAGCAACCCAATGTTTTAATAGTATAGAACCTGTAGGTTGTATGACCTCCAGGGCTTAGATGGTAGGCCCTGGAGGTTCACTTGAGGGCTGTGATGGTTGGCCCTCGCCAGTGGTGGCACAGGCAGGATTTTTATACTATGTAAATTATTCATACACTCTTGTCATAATAGTCCAACTAAATCCTTAGTGGTTGGGGCCAAAACATTCAACTATGTTTTTCAACTACATTTACAGGATGAGAAGGCACAACTTAAATTTCACCTCAGTGGGGGATCGAGGCACGATGATTGTGATGCCCGAGTCTTTCTGCCCATCTGTGAACTGCACAATGGACTCCATCTTGAGCCTGCTGGTGGTGGAGTGGCCTACAGTGCTCTTTGTGAGAATTTATATTGTACTACTTTTTTTTTATATTACTTTTAGTTTAACTTTTCCAAAGGACTTATTTTTACTATGAAATATTTGATTTATTAACATGTGTGATGGACAGCCTACACCTGTCCATCATATATCGCGACTGAAAATAAAAACCTGGATACTGCTTGAAAACCAAATCATTCACTTTTTTTCAGAGTTTCACTGACACTTCTGAGAAACTTGGTCCTGGTACTATGGTGGTAGATGTGGAGATGCTGGATGACAAAAATAACATTCTTCAAATTTCCAACTTGAGTGAGGAGGAACAACTAGAGATCCAAATCCCTAAAACATTGGGCAGTGATGGCAACAATACTCTGCCAGGTGTGATGCCATAGGACAGAACACATTTTGAGAGATACACACTGCCTGGATGTTTTAATGGGTCCGGTTACCCTTGTCTTCTGTAATTAGTGGAAGGCAAAACCTGGAATATATTTTTATTCATGATAATGAATATCAGTATCTTAAGTTTGAAATACTATATTTGAAGGAAGTATCAAAAAACACAAATGCATGCCACATTCTCAGGCAGGAGGTTTTATTATGAACGAATGACTAGAAACTATTACCATTATAACTATGATAATAAGCAACCATTACCACAACAAATCTAAAACAGGTAGTCCACCACGTATATTTATCATTTTAATTCATTGTAATTATGAGAAAACATCGTAGTGCCTCAAATTTAGTTTTTTTTTTACCAATGATACACGCAGCATTATACAATGTAAATTTCTTAATTGTGTTCATTTGAGAACATTACATAACCCTCACTTCCTAACAGCTATGCAACCAGTGAATGCCATTGAGGAATGTGCCAAGTTGAAGATCCCCATCATGTACAGCACCTTCAATGTCTCTGAAGTAAGTTTTATATTCCATGATGGAGACCTTCATTATCTTATTCTGAATAAATTTTAAATAGCAGATCATTCCTGTTATGCATGTAATTCTCTCTCTCTCTCTCTCTCTCTCTCTCTCTCTCTCTCTCTCTCTCTCTCTCTCTCTCTCTCTCTCTCTCTCTCTCTCTCTCTCTCTCTCTCTCTCTCTCTCTCCTCTCTCTCTCTCTCTCTCTCTCTCTCTCTCTTCTCTCTCTCTCTCTCTCTCTCTCTCTCTCTCTCTCTCTCTCTCTCTCTCTCTCTCTCTCTCTCTCTCTCTCTCTCTCTCTCTCTCTCTCTCTCTCTCTCTCTCTCTCTCTCTCTCTCTCTCTCTCTCTCTCTCTCTCTCTCTCTCTCTCTCTCTCTCTCTCTCTCTCTCTCTCTCTCTCTCTCTCTCTCTCTCTCTCTCTCTCTCTCTCTCTCTCTCTCTCTCTCTCTCTCTCTCTCTCTCTCTCTCTCTCTCTCTCTCTCTCTCTCTCTCTCTCTCTCTCTCTCTCTCTCTCTCTCTCTCTCTCTCTCTCTTCTCTCTCTCTCTCTCTCTCTCTCTCTCTCTCTCTCTCTCTCTCTCTCTTCTCTCTCTCTCTCTCTCGCTCTCTTTTGTCCTCGCATACATACTCACACACTTACTCTCTGGTGTGATTGTCATCATGTGTTTTTGATTAGTCTACTAACAGATCACCTGCATACAGCGCTCCACTGCAAGATGAAAAAAGAAGAAGCTAATGTCATGGGGTTTTTTCAGGATGACTCGGTGATTAAGATTCAGATGGAGGTGGATCAGCTGAATCCATCCTTGTTTGTCATTCTGCACAACACTGGTCTTGGTTATGGCACAATGTACCTGATGATGTCTTTTGTTGACACTTGGGTTAATGAAGAAGGTAGGAACCCAAAATAACTTTGCAATATCAATACAAGTTTAGTTAAGTGACTGGCTGAGTGATAGTAATATTACTTTAGAAATGTGTACAAAAGAGTTTTGTGTCCCATATATATAATCAGTACTGAGGTATTATCATGTAACGTAGAATATTAAAGCAATGGAAACAATTAGTATAGGTACTGGAGCCTTAAGTACAGGGATGTTTACCTTGATTTTACATCCCCAAAAATCATAGTAAGCTGATGTGATAAGGAGGACGTTATTAAAACACCATAAAGGATATGCCAAAGACTACTCTATACTGGACTTGCTACTCGTGCCCCGCGCCAACCCGCCCATGACCAGTGGAGGCCAGTTTTGCGATTCCTGCCATTTTCGAACATCACCCCTTTTCCCTTCCTATGGTTTATCAGTATAAATGATATACCGTTATCTTCGTAAATGTTTGTTCTATAATATTATCAAATAAAAAACAGTAAAATACACTAAAGAAATGCCATTATGAGAGAGTGAAGAAATATGCATGACCTCAATATACACTTAAACTCTTCGCCATTTAATATCTTGCGGGAAAACATTTTAGATGAAACATATCAATAGAAGCAGATTTTCATTAGCTTTCCATTGGTATATTTTGTTTCTGATAAATGAATTAGAACAATGCATAAATTAGCGTTAACTAAAAAAATTACATCATCAATCGTATCGGCAGGTACAAAAGTGTTCCATGAATACAGTAGACTATGGCTTATTGTATAAATGATACACTGTTATCTTCGTAAACGTTTGTTCTATAATATATCAAATAAAAAACTGTGAAATACACTAAAGAAATTCCATTATGCGACTGAAGAAATACGCATGACCTTATATTCACTTAATGAATAAGAATATGAAATGAATATAATGAAATGAATAATATATGAACTCATCGCCATTTAATATTTTGCGTGAAGACTTTTTACATGCAGCATATCAATAGAAGCGTAATTTAATTAGCTTTCCGTTGTTATATTTCGTTTTCTGATAAATGAATTAGAACGATGCATAAATTATTGTTAACTAAATAAATAACATCATCAATCGGGTAATTATCCCGATAGATGATGTTATTTTTTTAGTTAACGCTAATTTATGCATAGTTATGATTCATTTATCAGAAAACAAAATATAGCAATGGAAAGCTAATCAAAATCCGCTTCTATTGATATGTTTCATCTAAAATATTTTCTCGCAAAATATTAAATGGCGAAGAGCTTAAGTGAAGAAATATGTTCATGCATATTTCTTCACTCTCTCATAATTGTATTTCTTTATTGTATTTTACTGTTTTTTATTTGATAATATTATAGAACAAACATTTACGAAGATAACGGTATATCATATATACTGATAAACCATAGGAAGGGAAAAGGGAGTGATGTTCGAAAATGGCAGGATTCGCAAAACTGGCTTCCACTGGAAATAGCCCAAAATGAGTAGCAAGTCCAGTATAGAGTAGTCTTTGGATATGCATATTATAGATCACAGTCCACACAGTACACCTCTACCCTCGGTAGAGAGCGGGTCTTCTACTTTGCTCTCCCATCTCTCCGCTTTGCCATTGGTGGTTGAGCCTGCTCCCACCATGGCTCTTGCACGGAGGCAAGGAGTCCCTGTTGACGACGACGGATTCACTCTCGTAGAGGATAGGCGCTAGAGGACGAGCAAGGCCCCTCGCACTGCCCCACCACAGCAGTGTGGTGCCACGGTTGCCTCGCAATGGCCGATATCTGTCTGGAAACTCATATATGCTGCAACTGGCCGGAGGGAAGACAGAAGCCAACGGACGGAGTCACTGAGCTGTTCCGGCCATTCCCTTGGCCGTCGGAACACGTGACTTGTCACTCGCCCTCACAGTGTA
>JACEEZ010013567.1:170000-172500 GCA_016584305.1 Chionoecetes opilio | reverse complement strand
CTGTGCAGCAAGGCAGCAGGAGGTGGAAGTCCTGTGCAGCAAGGCAGCAGGAGGGGGAAGTCCTGTGCAGCAAGGCAGCATGAGGGTGGAAGTCCTGTGCAGCAAGCAGCAGGAGGGTGGAAGTCCTGTGCAGCAAGGCAGCAGGAGGAGGAAGTCCTGTGCAGCAAGGCAGCAGGAGGTGGAAGTCCTGTGCAGCAAGGCAGCAGGAGGGTTGGAAGTCCTGTGCAGCAAGCAGCAGGAGGGTGGAAGTCCTGTGCAGCAAGGCAGCAGGAGGGTGGAAGTCCTGTGCAGCAAGGCAGCAGGAGGTGGAAGTCCTGTGCAGCAAGGCACAGAGGGTGGAAGTCCTGTGCAGCAAGCACAGAGGGAGGAAGTCCTTGCGCAAGGCAGCAGGAGGGTGGAAGTCCTGTGCAGCAAGGCAGCAGGAGGGTGAAGTCCTGTGCAGCAAGCAGAGGAGGTGGAAGTCCTGTGCAGCAAGGCAGCAGGAGGTGGAAGTCCTGTGCAGCAAGGCAGCAGGAGGTTGAAAGTCCTGTGCAGCAAGGCAGCAGGAGGGTGGAAGTCCTGTGCAGCAAGGCAGTAGGAGGGTGGAAAGTCCTGTGCAGCAAGGCAGCAGGAGGTGAAGTCCTGTGCAGCAAGCAGCAGGAGGAGGAATCTGTGCAGCAAGGCAGCAGGAGGGAGGAAGTCCTGTGCAGCAAGGCAGCTGGGGAGGAAGTCCTGTGCAGCAAGGCAGCAGGAGGGTGGAAGTCTGTGCAGCAAGGCACCAGGAGGGAGGAAGTCCTGTGCAGCAAGCAGCAGAGGTGAAAGTCCTGTGCAGCAAGGCAACAGGAAGGTGGAAGTCCTGTGCAGCAAGGCAGCAGGAGGGTGGAAGTCCTGTGCAGCAAGGCAGCAGGAGGGTGGAAGTCCTGTGCAGCAAGGCAGCAGGAGGGTGGAAGTCCTGTGCAGCAAGGCAGCAGGAGGGTGGAAGTCCTGTGCAGCAAGGCAACAGGAGGGTGGAAGTCCTGTGCAGTAAGGCAGCAGGAGGGGGGAAGAAATGCAGTTCGGAAGACGAGTAATCATGATAATAACTGTAAAAGAAAGTATGAAAAGCAATATTGTGGCAGAGTTTGAGATTGAAGATAGTTAGAGGGGGGGGAGATGATGAGATAAAATATTTTTACTTGGCCCTGTCTATCCCTTCAACTTCGGACAACTTCTAATTATAATTGTATTGAGCTTGCCCCCCCGTGTGGCAGGTTAATTTCAAAATAACAATTACATATCATTATATATTATGTTTAACCTGCGTCTTGAATGAATAGGATGATCATTCTAAAGCAGGAAATCTACATATCATTTTGATGAGAGGAAATCATCTCAGTGAGGAGGTACATGAGAGCACGGTAACAAGTGACCGTGCTGCCAGACATACAACTAAACCAATAGCTAATCAACTTACGTAATACTGCATATATTTTTTTTGCTAGGCAATTATCCATCTCTTTCTAGATCACTCCTTTCGTCTATTAGATATCCATCATGTATATGCTGGACATCTTGATTGTATTTCTTCGCCATTGCGGTAGATCGCATGACATTGTCAAAACGTCGTACTCTACCCCTTGACAATACTATAAGTTACACAACTCACTCAAGTATAAAAAGAGGTTATATTGTATGGTAACGCTTGACTGTGATGCCATACAAGCCTATTACAGTTAATATTCACCCATTACGTCATCGAGCGCCTCCGTGGTGTAGTGGCTTGATGGCCTAGCTATAAATCTTTGGGGGCCGTATTCGAATCGGTAGGTTACCTGGGGAAACCTGGGGACGGTAACTGTGGTAACCCAAATGTCACACTTGTCCTGTGCCCCGGGGTAACGGGTTCTCACTCATCACATTTTCACACGCTAATGCGACGGAGATAAGCACCGAGGCCACGTGTATCATAGAGTATGCCCTTATCTTTACCTGATCGAGCGCGCATTTTGACTTCATGTACCAGCCGCAGTGAACCCTTAGGGAGTTCAGAGACGCATGTACGAGGCTCTATATACCAGGCGCAGCGAAGGAGTTGAAAGTGCTAAATTCTTAGATCCACCTATGCATGAGGCCTTGGTCCATACAAGGACAGATAAGGCCCCTGTATAGTGTGAACATCTTGAAGGGAAGAAAAGAAAATTGACTCAGCAAAATATGATATATGAAAATTCTAGTGGAAATTTGTAGTAAAGGACAGCTCGAGATTATTCAGTGTGGAGTAGGGAGACAATTAATGGTCACTGAATAAGATATGATAGTTGACTGGAATGTTGTGTTCAGTAGATAGTGAAGTAATTGAATTTCACAGGGATTAAACATATATTTTTTATTTATCTTGTTCATTTGTTTTGCCTATAGCACCTATCTCTTCATAAGGGAATGCATTTTTGCCCTCTGGGTCCTTTTTAAGGGCTATGATGATTGGCCTGTAACTGTAGTGGCGCAATTAGGATTTTATAGTGACACATGTAGAGTGCAGGGT
>JACEEZ010013567.1:160000-165000 GCA_016584305.1 Chionoecetes opilio | reverse complement strand
AGGGTGAGAGGAGGGAGCAGGGGAACAGTACCACTACTCCTATTTACCGTCGGAACCAATTAGACATTTAACATGTCTAACATCATCTCACCACTTTCGCGGTCTCACTAGCATTAAAA
Organism: Chionoecetes opilio; assembly: GCA_016584305.1. NCBI lineage: Eukaryota > Metazoa > Arthropoda > Malacostraca > Decapoda > Majidae > Chionoecetes > Chionoecetes opilio. Next base: position 164,881 of record JACEEZ010013567.1, on the reverse strand, counting down.
ATTGATCGTAAAAAGGATCGAAACCCGACTGTAATGTAAGTATGTAGTGCTTCATCTTCAAAATCAAATATGTAAGAGCTATAACTTATTAATAAAATAAAATGAGAGAGCATGTCAACAAAACCCTTGGCGAAAAGACCACATGAGTTGCTAGGAGACCGAATGTAATGCAAATATATATTCATACAAATTTCGGGAAGAAAATACACATTTTCGTCCAAGGTTTAGGATTGGGTTGAAATTATTGAAGAAAAAAATTTAATCCTTTATTTTTTGGCAGGCACTTGTGGACTTATCTATCAATATATCTTGGCACAGATTAAAAATTGAGTATTGTTAGGTTATAATTGTCCTTTAAAACCATTACATTTTTTAATGCTATGAATTGTAAAATATCAAGTATTAGTAAGAGTAATATTGGAGTAATTAATAATTGTGTAATTCTTGTCCCAAACAAATTCAAGCATATGGTCGTAAGCCAGGAAGTGCCTTTGCTTCACGTCTTCTTTTCTCAAATGCAATCACCTTCCTTTTGCAACATTATTTTATGAGTTTCTTTTCATACAAACATTAACTTATTTACCAGTTTTTTTTATATATTTTCACTTGCTGGTACTATTAGAGGATGCCATCTGCAAACAATATAGTATTCATTATTCCTTTTGACTCAACCACATTTAAACACTATAATTTCACCTCTCTGACCACTCCGTCAGTAAACAAACTAAGTGCCCACAATATTACATTTGTATGCTTCAATACCTCACACCCACTTTTATTTGGAAGCATTCATCCATTTCTCCTTTAACTTTTATGCCGCACTGGTATCTTTATAGAAAGTTTCCACTCCATCCAACAACCATCCATTCGCTTCATAAATTCTCAGTACATCCAACATTGCCTCCCAGTCTACTTACATCATATACCTTCACAAAATATAAGAATAGATCATACATTTTCATGTGTTTTGTAACCATATACTCATTTATCATAATCGTTTTATATATTTGATTTGCATAACCTAAATCTTCTTTGCTCCTGACTAACCCATCAGCCATTTGCTATATTCAATCAATCAATCATTGGGGGCATACGCCGGGGGGCACGTCGCCTCGCCCACCCTACGACGCCACTCCCGGGGGTCACCTCGCTCGAGTTCCCATGCAGGCTCCTTTCCCATACCAAGCAGCTCTCGACAAGAAACATCAACTTGCCCCAGCCACGAGCCTTGTGGGCACCTCCTTGGCCTCCTCCACGCCGGATTGTCTCTTGCAGATACAACCCGATGGGAAGGATCGGTTTCAGGGTAGCGTGCCACATGCCCATATAGCCGAAGTTGGCGCTGACGGACTATGCAGGTAATAGGCCTCGATTCAATCTCACGGTGCAATCGCTGATTTGACACGTAATCATCCCAGCGATACCCCATGATTCTGCGAAGACACTTATTTCCAAAGGCATTGATTCGTCTCTTCAAGTCACTATTTAGTGTCCATGTCTCACAACCATAGAGTAAGACAGGGATCACAAGCGACTTGAAGATCCGGATCTTTCTCCTCCTGCACAGGTACCGACAACGCCAAATACTCCCGCTGAGCGAGTCCATAACACCGTGGGCTATGCCAATCCGCCGTAAGACTTCTTGACGTGACCCACCGTCATTATGGACTGCGCTACCAAAGTATGTAAAACTTTCCAAGATCTCAATGTCTTCGCCAAAAGCATGAACAGACTGTACTGCTTCATCTAGTAAGTCTCCAAACACCTGGACCTTGGTCTTGAGCCAGGAGACCTCAAGTCCCAAAGGCTTTGCCTCCTCGTGCAGCGCCTCGAGAGCCATCACCAGGACCTCCGGCGACTCAGCAAAGATTACTGCATCATCGGCAAAAACAAGATCAGTGATCTTGGTGTTGCCGACGGATGCTCCACAATCACTTTGATCTACAACCTTGTCCAATACCCAGTCCATACAAGCGTTGAAAAGGGATGGGGCAATGACGCACCCTTGCCTCACTCCTGTATTCACAGGAAAGAAGCTGGATACACCTGCCCCACACTTCACAGCACTCTCAGTCTCAGAATACAGACCAGTTATCAAACCAATAATCCTTGCAGGAATCCCTCGAAGTTGCAGAAGATCCCAGAGTGACTCACGATGCACTGAGTCAAACGCCTTCTTGAGATCAACATAGGCTGCAAGCATCCCCTGTCGAAACTCACGTCGGCGTTCCACCAGGACACGAAGCGCTAGGATACGGTCCGTTGTTGACTTACCAGGCGTGAACCCAGACTGCTGAGGTCTCTGATGCTTCACCAGATGACTGCGAATTCGTGTCAGCAATAGATGGGCAAGCACCTTGCCTGGTACGCTCAGCAGTGTAATACCGCGGTAGTTGTTGCAGTCCTGACGGTCCCCTTTCCCTTTCCAGATAGGGACGACCAGCCCCCTTTTCCAGTCAGGAGGAATGGTACCTGATTGCCACACGGCAGTCAGGACAGCATGCAACCCGCGGATCATGGCCTCACCCCCAGCTTTGAGGAGCTCCGCACTGATATTACAAACACCAGCTGCCTTTCCACCCTTCAACTTTGCTACAGCCTCTCTGACTTCGTCAAGAGAGGGTGCGGTTTCGTCAATGGGAGGATCGGCATCCACTGCCTGTAACCCAGTGGTGTGAAGCTGCTCAGTTGGAGGGTCCACCGTGAACAACTGGCCAAAGTACTCAGCCCAACGAGCCATCTGCCCATCCATGTCCGACACGAGGCGCCCATCTGCTGTTCGAATAGCACTCGCCCGAGAAGGAGACTTGGAACGGAGCTTCTTCAGGGCTCGGTAGGCGGGTCGGAGGTCATTAGCGTTCAAATGACCCTCGACATCCTCAGCGAGACTCCTGACATACCTCTCCTTGTCTCTCTTCAGGAGGGTTCTAGTCCGGCGTGACAGAGCCCTGTGCTGGCCCGGGTTTTCCCAGCCAGCCTGGCAGCGCGGACTCTCCTCGATTTTTCCAGCGTCTCCGTCGAGACAAAAACACGCCTTGACCTCGGGCGCTCCCCAATACACTCCTTGGCAGCCTGTAGAGTTTCACGTTTGAAGGTATCCCACAGTTCTACAGGATCCCCGAGAGCACCGAGCACATCAAACCGATTTGAGACTGCCACCGCATACTCATGAGCACATGTCAAGTCCTTCAGTTCTCAAGATGAAACACAGTATGGTTACCTCTTGAGATTCTTCTGGACTTGACATGAAGCTTAAGTGTAGCAACAACAAGTCTGTGATCTGTTCCCAAAGAAAATCAGCACTCCGTAAACCCTGCAGTTCTGGAAGGATCCTCCAACGAGTACTAACGAGGATGTGGTCGATCTCCGTAGCTACCCCTCCGGTATTACTATACCATGTCCAGCGGTGCAGCTCTGGTCTCTGATACCAAGAACCTGCAATTCTCAACCTTCTGGACCTTGGAAAAGTTCAGAAGCAAGAAACTGTTGTGTTTCTGGTACCGGAGCCATGGGGACCAACACACAACTCGTAGCCATCTCTCACAGTGCCAGTAGTAGCATTGAAGTCGCCCAAGACAATGAGTGTGTCCCGAGCAGGACACTGGTCTAATACAGAGTCGAGTTTGGCGTAGAACATCTCCTTCTCTTCAGTTTTACGCATCTCGGTAGGAGCGTACACTGCAACAAGAGACATGAAACCCAGAGTGTGTTTCATCCTCACCCGCATTATACGCTCATCAACCGGAGTAACCTCAACAACTGACGGCTGCAGTTTGCTGGAGATGCCTATAGCTACTCCCCGTACACGGTGACCATTGCTCATGCCGGACCAGTAAAAGGTGTAACCCCCACTGCTAGTCTCACCACTGCCAGGCCTCCTCGTCTCAGAGAGATTTACAGTAAATACAGTTTTTGCTATATTGTTTACACTTAATTTATAATTGATCACACACTTTGCCGAGTATGTTAGATAGGGTGATTCCTCTAACTTCAATCAATCAATCATTGGGGGCATACGCCGGGAGGCGCGTCGCCTCGCCCACCCTACGACGCCACTCCCGGAGGTCACAACACGCGAGTCACCATACAAGCTCTTTCTCATACCAAGCAACTCCAGACAGGAAACATGTACTTGCCAGAACCACAAGCCTTGTGGGCGTCCCCTTGGCTTCCTCCACGCCGATTGTATATAACAGGTACAACCAGGGGGGTAGGATCTGTTTCAGAGTAGCGTGCCACATGCCCATATAGCCGAAGTTGGTACTGACGAACTATGCAGTAATATGCCTCGATTCAGTCTCACGGTGCAATCGCTAATTTGACAAGTAATCACCCCAGCGATATCCCGTGATGCTGCGAAGACACTTATTACCATAGGCATCTATTCGCCTCGTCAAGTCGCTATTGAGTGTCCAAGTCTTACATCCATAGAAAAAGACAGGGATCACAAGCGACTTGAAGATCTGGATCTCTGTCCTACTGCAAAAAATACCGACAGTGCCAAATACTCGTGCTGAGTGAGTCCATAACACTGTGAGCAATGTCAATCCACCGTAAGACTTCTTGACGTGACCCGCCATCATTATTGACTGCGCTACCAAGGTATGTAAAACTTTCCAAGATCTCAATGCCCTCGCCACACGCATGAACAACTCTACTGTTTCATCTAGTTAGCATCCAAACATATGGACCTTGGTCTTCAACCAGGAAACGTCAAGTTCCAAAGGCTATGCCTCAACGTGCAACGCCTCGAGAGCCATCACAAGGTCCTCCAGAAACTCAGTAGAGTACTGCATCATCGTCAAAAACAAGATCAGTGATCTTGGTATTGCCGAGGGATGCTCCACACTTACTTTGGTCCACAACTTTTCTCAATACCAG